>JAULBY010034260.1:0-14876 GCA_032358315.1 Ophiocytium majus | reverse complement strand
TGCCACCGCTGGAGGCACCGCCACGCAGCGCATGCCACGCCCGTGGGCGCGCCGCCGCCGCCGCCGCCTCCGCCGTCGCCGCCGCTAGCGAGTGCCGTCGCGGCAGATTTGTTGCCGCCGCGGAGCCCCAGGCGGCCGTCGCCGCGCCGTGCCTCTGCTGCTGTTGCTGCTGCTGCAGCTGCTGAGCACTAGACTGCTGTTGCTGCTGCTGAGCAGTGGGTTGTGGTGGTGGCTGGCAGTCGGCGACGCGCCGCCAGGCGCGCTGCTCACCGGCGCCGCCGCGCTCGCCCCCCGCGCCGCTGCCGTGCAGCATGGGCCACGACTGCGCGCAGCGCACAATGGAGCACAGTGCGGGCATGGGGTACGTGAGGCATACCATGTACGTGACTTGCATGTACTTTCTGTAATTATGAAGTACTAGTAGTATATATTTACATGTATGTGCATTTTTCGCTGGCGCCGCCGCGCTCCCCCCCCCCCGGGGCCGCCGCGCCCCCCCCCCCCCCCCCGCCGTGCAGCATCGGCCACACAACTGCGCGCAGTGCGCGCGTGTGCATGTGTATACGTGAGTGCATTTTTTGCTGGCGGCACCACGCTCGCCCCCCCGCCGCCCTGCAGCATGGGCCAAGACTGCGTGCAGCGCGCGTGTGCATAATGGAGCACAGTGGGGCATGGGGTGCGTGAGGCATACAAGGTACACAAATTTCATATACTAGGGATACATGTATAGAGAGACATGTGTGTGTGTTTGTGTGTGTGTTTTATAGTGTTCTCGCGGCAGAGAATTGGCGGTGCGGTGCCCGCCAGCCTGCGGAAGCGAGCCTTTCGCAACGGGTTGCATGGCAGGGATTGGGAGTGACGTGCGGCAACGAAGCTGCTCGAGGCAGCAGTTCAGGGGCAGGTGCCAGGGTGGGCGGAGCTGAGCCGATGGTGGCGACTGATGTACACGGCAGCAGCGATAACGATGTGTGCTCCGAGCAGCAGCAGCGCAAACGGTGGCGGCACGAGAAGGTGAGCTTGTGCCACGTGCTCGCTGATGCAGGTGCTGCAATTCACAGTGCGGCAACGCTAGGCACGTCCCTGCACACCTGGCGTCGCCGAAACCTGTGCAGCCCCCCTGCCTTGACCCCTGCCAGCCAGCCCAGGCCGCCGGCGCCAGCGGCTGCTGGGCGTGCCGCTGGCAGGCACGTGGCGGGCGTCCATACAAGCTCTCGCAACGGCTGCCGTTGCAGCATGTGTGCGGGCTCAGCGTCGGCGCTGTCGCACGCAACCGGTCCCTGCTGCATGTTGGCGTCCGCCTGCCCGCAGCACCCCCTCGCCAGAGGCCTCAGCCTTCACAGTTGACTGGAGGCCAGCGCGCGCCTCAGTAGATGGTGTGTGTCGGTCCTCGTTTTGGGGCAGTGGTGTGGCCCAGGGTGCTTGTGCGGTGACGCGTGCGGCGCGCAGAAAACGGGTGAGACGCACCGTCTGGCTAAAGCGGGAGCCCGCTCTCTCACCTTCTGCTGCCGTCCCCCCCTCTGCCCCCGTCCGTTGCCCTGTTGCGGCGAGCGCTGAACGTGCCTCACGAGCTCGACTTGCTCCTGTTGATGCCGCTCCGTAACGACTTCGCAGCAAGATGTCTGGCCGCACCGGCGCCCCTCCCCACCCCCCACCTGGGGTTGCAGCAGTGGTATGCGGGGACGGCAATTAGCGGGCGCCACATGGCGGTGCAGCCGGTGCGGTCGGTGGCGCCACGGGCGTCCATGTGCAACATGCAGCAAAAACGAATTTTGTGCCTCATACCTTGCCATGTCCTGAGGCTGCGTTGAATTGAAGGAGCAGCAGGAGGCAGGAGCCGCGCCGCCGGCTGCACCGCATGCCTGACCCCCCTCCTCCCCCCACCCCGGTCAAGCAAGCCGCCCCGTGGCTGCGCTGCCACCACACCTCCCCTCTGCCATCCGCAAGCACGTGAGGTGCCTCCACTTTTGGGCTCCGTTTGGCCAAATTTCAGAATTCAAAAAGTAGACAAAAGTTGGCCAGATTTCGGCACGCTGCACCTAAAAATTGAAGGCCTGGCAGATCGATCCCACGGCAGCGTCGACGTCAGCTTGGCGCCTCCGTCTCCGTAGGGCGGCATCAGCAGCAGACCCGCTACTTCAGAAACCAGCAGCAGACTGCCACATTCGGTGCGTCTGGGTGTGCGCAGCATTGGTTGCCAAATCATGCAGCCGACCAAGTCGCTGGCACTATTGGCTTCGCTGCTGGCATGTGCTCCTTTCCTCGCTAACGGCTTCGCAACCACCATGATGGCGGGCGGCGGCAAAGTAGGCAAGCAGGCGGAGCTCATGAGAAAGCTCAAGCAGGCACAGGCTCAGAAGGCAGCAGCCGAAGCAAGTGCAGCAGCAGCCATCCCGAACCCGACGGCAGCAGCGCCGGCAGCGCCAGCGGCGAGCACCCGCCAGCCAGTGGCGAACGTTGACTGGAGGAGTGGACAGGCTGCTCAGGAGCAGCAGGCGTTGGTGGAAGTGGACGAGTTCGCTGCTCAGAGGGGCATCCCAGGGGGAGGGAGCGGACGTGGCGGCAGGTGAGCGCAGTTGAAGTACGCAGTTGAAGTATGATGACTGCAGATTGCAACGCCAGGTTGCGCGTCGCAAGAGCGTGCCAACACTTGGCGGCGCGCTGCCTTGGGACCTACACGCCTTTTTATGTCTACATACTGGGTGGCCCAAGCTTGCGTTGCAGCAGGTGCCCTCCATTTTGTTGCACACCAGGCGCAACATCCTCAACAATCTTGTTCCTGCGTTCACACACGCCAACTGGGCAGTATGGTTGACATATTATCGGCGAGGGATCAGCTAGCGCGACATCAGGAGCTCCCGAGCTTGAGTAGCTTTTCGGGGGCGCGTTTCCGCATTGAATCTGCATTAGGCATGCAAAACCTCAAAAAAGGCCGAGGCTGATTAATCCGCAGCCCTCGTTTATGCAGCGTCCTGCGTTTTCCGGAGGTCCTTTTTAAACAGGTCTGCTGTGGGAATGGCCCACTCTTCAGTGCAGTTCCTGCCCAGGTTCTGTACAATTTGCATAGAGCACCATTGCTCAGCACTAGGGCCTGCCCAGTACCTGGGTAGGTCACTCAGACCTCCTTGTGCCCTTTGGCACTTCAACTCTCCAACTTCACCTTGCCATCCCAGCTGATGCCTGTTAATGTTACTCTTGTCTGCAAGACTGGTGTCCAGGTCCCCATGCCCTGTCATGCCTGCCATGCTGGCATGATTGTGGCTTGACACCACATTGGAGGAGACTGAGCTTCTACCGGTCTCTGGCGTGCTCCGCACGCCCTGGGCGTGTCCGCCCAGGCCTCATTCTGGCCAAGCATCATCTTCAACTTACAGTCATCTGTATTTGAAGCAGCAGCCTGAGTCACCACTCTAGGTATCGCCGCCCTCCAACGGAGGGCGAACGGACAGTAGTCGTCGACACCAGCAGCAGCAGCTGTCTCCTCTTCCCTCCGGGGCAAAGAAGGGTCGGTGCCACTCAAGCGGCCTTCTGCCCTCAAGATACCTTTTCTCCGAACAGCAACCTGTCAGCTGGGGGGGGGGGGCGTGGTGTACAAGGTCTCTACCCCTCTCTACCAGCAACCAGCTGACAGCTAGCTGACCACCCACTATGTGGAGTACGCCCCCTCCTCCAGACAGGAGTGGGGGCTCTGAGCCACAGCGGCAGCACCAGCAGGAGACGCCGCCCCTGCGGTTCTCCCAGCAGGCAGCAGCAGCTGCGGTACCCCCCGTCCAGCGCTCCCCAGCCCCATCACAGGGGCCGCGGATGTCTATCCGGCCTGGGGAGCTCGAGACGATCATATCCGCTGAGAGGCGCGCGGAGCCTGGCATCCGGGAGCGCGAGCGGCGCCCACGCCGCGCCGGTTCACCGGCCTCTTCAACGGCCTCCCGTTCATACGAGAGGGCTCTGGAAGCCCGTCTGGACCAGATGGCGCAGGAACATGCCATGCTCGTCCAACTCGTCGGGGGGAACCTGGATGCTGTGGCGGAGCTGCGAAAGAGCCGCGACGGCGGGGGACCAACCTCGCCAACCGCCCCAGTGCACACCCCGGTGCGCGCCACAGCGCGCGCGCCTGTCGCGCCCGTGCCCGCCGGCGTGCCCGCCGGCGCCCGCGTTGCTTACGCGAGCAGTGGCGACGCGGCACGTGCGCCGCCCTCACCCGCGCGTTCCACACCCTTTCTCTGGGGGCAGCCGAGCGCGACCGCGAGGGCCAGCAGCGCATTGACGCCATTTTGGCGTCCGGCGGCGTGGGGGGCGGCCTTTATGGCGCACACCCCGAGCACGCACGAGTGCCTCTGCCCGCGTGCGCGCCGCTACCAGCGGCGCGCCTCGGACATGAGCTACCCGCCGCCGGCGATGGGCCGCCGCCCCTAGGGGCGACGGACGACGACTTTGACGCGTTGCTCATCGACGCCCACGCCAGCTTGGGCGTGCCTACTGCGGGTGCGGCGCACCACGCTGAAGTGCGGGTCCCCAACAAGGACCTGAACTTCGCGCCCAAGCTGTTTGGTGCCAAGGGCGTGGGCGCCAACCGGGAGGTCCAGAACCTAGCGGACTGGGCACCATCGTACGTGTCCTACATGCGCAATGCGGGCGTCAAGACGCCAGGCGACCTGTTGTTTTACATGCTTCAGGTCGCCACGCACGAGGCACGGGACCTGCTCCTGTCGCTGCGCGCCAAGAACAAGTATCCGGACACGTACAAGGACGCGCTGCTGGTGCTTTCTACGCACTTTACTCCCCCCGCCAGCTTCGACCTGGAGCTGCAGAAGTACCTGACCATGCGGCACGACCACCCCAAGGAGAAGTGGTCAAGCTACCTGGTGCGGAGGGAACGGCAGCTCCAGAAGCTGCACGCGCTGCACAGCCGCGCCAAGGCGGAGGCGGTGCGCTGCGGCTACGACATGCCAGACCTGCTGGAGTGCATCCAGTATGCGCTCTGTGAGCACGGCCTGGACCCCCAGCTACGCGACCGCCTGCGCCTCTCCCTGCGCGCTCACGAGCAGATCCACTGGGGTGCCATGTGGTCGCAGCTCGCCGCCATCATGCGCTACCAAGACTTGGACACAAAGCGCACCCCCGGCGGCGCCTCCGTCAACCTCTCCATGCCGGATGAGGTGTCGTCAGCCGACGACGTGCCGGCGCTCTTCATGGCACCGCTTACCACTGGCGCGCAGCCGCAGCGACAGGGCCTCGGCGATGAGGTGTCGTCAGCCGACGACGTGCCGGCGCTCCTCATGGCACCGCTTACCACTGGCGCGCAGCAGCAGCAACAGGACCTTGGCGGCGGCGGCAGCGGCGGCGGCGGTTACCGCTTACCACTGGCGCGCAGCAGCAGCAACAGGACCTTGGCGGCGGCGGCAGCGGCGGCGGCGGTTACGGCGGCAAGAAGCTCTCCGCCGCCGAAACCGTCGTCAGCATGTGCGGCGGCGACCACGAGAAGGCAGCACGCTTTCTCAAGTCTGCCGTGCTCCGCCTTAAGCTCGACCTGGACGCCGTCAAGCTGCACCCGGAGTCCACCGCGGAGCACCCACCACCCAAGAAGCCCAAGGGGCCCAAGGGCAAGCAGCCCAAGCCCAGTAAGCCAGGGGCACTTGTCCCTAAGGCTGGCGATGGCGTGGGCGGCGGTCACCCTGCGCTCACCCCCAAGCCCGCGCAGCCCAAGAGAGGACCCACTGTCAACGTGCTCGTGCCTACGCGGGAGTGGGTCGAGCCGGACCCGCGGGATGCCGAGCCGTCTTACTACATTGGCGGCACCAACCTGCCTGCGTGGGACTCCATGGACTGTCGCGCCGTGTTTGGCTGCGAGGAGGCGCGTGCCCTACTCACGGCCCCAGTCACCTTGGGCCGGGGGGGGGAGGTGGTCAACGCCGTTTTCGACAGCGGCAGCGGCAACAGCTGGGCTGACATTGACTACCTGACCAACAATGTCGAGCACATTTACGACGCCCCGGCCCTCACCAGCCAGACCGGCGTCACCGACGCCAACGGCAACCACATGCAGCGGGCGCTACACGCGGTGGTGCGCGTCACCATCAGTGGGCGCCACCTCAAGGAGCTGCGGCGGCGAGCCGGCGCCAGGCACCGCACCCGCATGGAGGTGGCAGACACCACCTTCCTGGTGCACGTTGTGGCGTGTCAGAAGCTGCCAGCGGGCTTTATCATGGGCAACGCCTTCATGGCCCGCAACGGCATCGTGCTGGACGCCGCCCGCCGCGTCATCTGCATCCGCGACGCCGTCATCCACACCGGCGAGCGCGTGCAACTGCGCGTACCGGCGGTGGTGGACTATCCCCACGACGCCGTGGACGCGCGCGCACCTCCCTCCGACGTGCCGCTTTGGGGACAGCACGACACCCTCTTCGTGGCCAACGGCATCTCTTTCACGCCGGACGACGGCGTTGTGGTGGCGCGCGTGTGCAGCGAGCGCGCCCCGCGGGAGCGGCGCAAGGTGCTGGTCATGGGTCTCATGCCATACCTACAGGAGGCGGGGGCTGCCCTGGCGGAGGAGCACCACATTGACTGGGCAGGCGTGCTGCGCGCAAAGCAGAGTGAGGCCGGCTACGTCAACCTGAAGCTGCGCGCCACACGCGGGTGCGTCACCATCCACCACGGCAACGCGGTTGCTCACATCCGCGACAGCAAGTCCATGCGCGAGCGCGCCCAGGAGGTTAATACCTCCCAGCTGCGCAGTGTCCTGGGACACATGCTTGACCGTGCCTACGGTGGGCGTGAGCAGCGGATGGCGATGGAGACCGCCGACGATGGCGTGCTGTCGGAGACACAGCAGCCGTGGTACGACCCTGCTGCCTCTGGCTCTGGCTTTTGCCTCTCCATCTTCCCCGCGACGCAGCGTGGCGTGGCCAACCCCCAGGCGTCTTCTGCCACTGCGGACGACCCTGCGGTGGAGACTGTTCCAGACGACGACGTGCCACCACTGCTGGAGGAGGACAGCGACGGCGAGGAGCCGCTCGCAGCACCGCCGCCGCCTATGCTTGGCGGGGCCAGCCTTCTCACTTCCGCGGTGGACGTCACGGCGGACGCTACGCCGCCGCCCGCCTCCGAGGCGGGCGACAGTGACGGCGGCGGCGAGTTGGCGGGTGGCAGCGACATCAGCGGCGTGCCGCCACTGGAGACCGCGTCCGACTACAGCAGCGACGACGCCTATTGGGAGCAACAGCACACGGCGCCTGTTATGGCGGACAGTCTCAGTGCTGAGCACGACGCCGACGGGCTGCCGGCTGTGCTACGTGACCCGTTGGCACCACACCGCCTGCACGGCCCCGCGTCACCGCCCCGCGACCTGTCCAACCTGCCAGAGCTCGACTTCAACCAAGTTATCGCCTCCACTGCCACGGCAGAGAAGCGCGCAGCGCTGTTGGCGCTGCTGCGGCGGTACCGTGCAGCTTTTGGCGTGGAGGACTGGGAGGTGGGCGACCTCTCTGCGGCGTTTGGGTATTACGTGCCCGAGTTCCGCGAGGGCTGGGTGCCCAAGCGCATGCCACCTATGCGACGGTCACCGGAGGCGAACGAGCGCCTGCTGGAGCATGGCCGCCAGCAGCTGGCGCATGGGCTGCTGTCACCGTGCCCAACCACGGAGATGGTTACCCAGATGGTCAGCGCACCTAAGCCCAACGGCAAGTGGCGGCACTGCGCCGCCGCCATGTACGTCAACCAGGGCTTGGTTGACGTGCACACGCCCACGCTCTTCGTGCCAGACCTCCTCAGCGACTTCCGCGGTTCCAAGTACTTCGGTGCCATGGACGCCCTGGGCGCCTTCAACAACGTCATCATCCACCCCAACTACCGGTGGCTGTTTGCCGTTGAGTACCCGCCGCCGCTGGGCATCATGGAGCCCACACGCCTTGGCTTTGGCACCAAGGTGGCGCCCGCCATCTTTGACCACGTCATGGAGCTGGCGTTTGGCGACTTGCGGGCGGCGGGCGCCGCTCGCTACGTGGACGACACGGCGCCGCACGGCACTACCTTTGCGCGCTCCATGGCTGTGGTGGAGGCTATCCTGCAGCGGAGCATCTACTACGGCCTCGTATGGCGGCTCGACAAGTGCCTCTTCGGCGCACTGGAGAACAAGTTTGTGGGGTTTGTGGTGGACGCCACGGGCGTGCGCCCGCTGCCCCGCAACATCAAGGCCATACTGGCGCTACCGTCGCCGCGCTCCATACCCGCACTGCGCACATTCTTGGGAATGTCGCAGTTCTACCAGCACATGATACCTGGGTATGGGCACCTCATTGCGCCGCTCACCATGAAGCTGCGCGGAGAGGAGAGCGGCAAGGACTTTGCGGCGGCGTGGAGCGAGGAGGACGAGCTGCAAGTGGAGCGTGTGAGGGCGGCTGTCGCCAACATCACCACGCTCGCCTTCCCCGACCAGCGCCTCAAGTACATCCTCTAAACCGACGCCAGCGGCTACGCGGCGGGCGCTGTGCTCACGCAGTGCCCGCCCGACATGCCGCACGGCCCTGGCCCCGACGGCGCGCTCTACCCACATGAGCGCCTGGTGGGCGCGTGGAACAAGGTGTTCACGCGGGACGAGGCGAAGTACGGCGCGACGGTGAAAGAGCTCATGGCGGGCGTGAAGGCCATCCTGCACTTCCACCCGCAGCTGCGTTTCTCCACCTTCGTGTGGATGACCGACTGCCAGGCCCTCCTCTTCCTCAACCGCCACCTCAACGTCAGCGGCGTCATGGAACGGTGGGCGCTCACCATCGCCGACCATGACTTTGTCGTCGAGTACGTACAGGGCAAGCTCAACCCTGCGGACCCGTTCTCGCGCTACATTGCGCCAGAGCGCCTCCGCGACTACTGCGACGAGCTGCCGCCCGACGTGCTGCCGAAGGAGCGGCAACGCACCACCTCCATCTTCAACAGCCGCACCATCCTACGGCCGCCGCCAGCCGTTGCGCTTTGCGCAGGCATTGGCGGCGAGGTGGAGGGCTTCCACGGTTACCTGGACCACCGCCTGGCTGTTGAGCTGGACCCACGCGCCGCTGAGCTGCTACAGCGCCGCCTGCCGGAAGCTGCCGGCATGGAGGTGCTCGTGGTCCGGGGGACGTGAACGACTCCGACGTGCAGGCGCGCGTACGCGCCGCAAGGCCCTATGCCATTACGAGCGCCCCTCCCTGTGTGGACTTTTCCAACGAGGGGGCGCGCGTCATTGGGCGGCGCGGTGAGCTCACGCTCACAGTGGTGGACTTGGCCATCTCCGCCCGCCCCGTCATGTTCGCCATGGAAAACGTGCCCCAAATGCTGGGCACGTGGGTGTGGCGCGAGGCGCGCGACAGCCTGCTGGCGGCGGGCTACGACATTGGCGTCTACACCCTGTCAGCTGACAGGCTGGGGGGGGGGACCATCCGCCGCCGCACATTTGTGATCGCGCTGCAGCGCAGCGAGCGCTCTGGCAGCCGTCTGCTGCTCGTTGAGCGCTTCCTGCAAGACGCTCAGTGTGAGCACGCCAAGTCGGTGCGGGAGTGCGTGCGCTGCACGCACGACGGGTGGTGGTACGCCAGCCGCTCTGTTGAGCGGCCGTCTGTGCTGAGCACGGACACCCCCGCGCCCACACTGGTGCGCCGCGCGGCGCACGGCATACCGGCGGCATACCACGCGCACCCTTTGGACGCGTGTGACGCGAGCGAGGCACTGGTGCCCACGCTCAACCAGCTTCTCCAAATCCAGGGCGCGCGTACGTTTACGCCACCCGTGGACGCGGAGCTACCGCGCGAGGCGCGTGGCGTGGCGGCAGCCAACTTGTGGCTGCCCATCTTTGCGTGCGCCCTTGCCAAGGCGTGCGCATATGCCGGCCTGCTGGACCTGGAGCCCACGGAGTACTTTGCCAAGGGCAGGGTGCTCTGCGCGCCGCCGCGCGCGCTGCTGCCGGCCAACGGCGCTCCGCGCGCCGCCCCCACTGCGACTGTTAACTGCTCACCGCCATGTATGGACCCCTCGCTCATGGGCATAGCGCCCGTGTCTGTCAACGCCATGGTGACGCGCCGCCGCGCGGCAGCGGAGGCCGCGTCTTTGCAGACGTCTACCGACGTCGACGCCGCCACGGAGACTGCGCCCCTTGACATGCCTGCCGCCGTTGCGGCGCACGCGGACACAGCCGCGAAGACCGCGCCGGTTGGCGTGCCTGCAGCTGCCGCCATGGACATGGAGGGGCAGGGGGGAGACACCGCCATTGACGCGGCGCCCGCGGGCGCGCTCGTGGAGGCTCTAGAAGACATTGCCATCCTGTCGGCGGAGCGCGCTGACACAGCTGCGGCGCCGGCGCGGAACGGCGCACCCGCGCCCGACACGGCACCACCTTGGGCGAGGAGGCGCTGCTGCAGGACGCGGCACCTCACGTCACGGCGGTGCACCAGCTCATACCTGCTCTGCCGGCAGACGAGCTGTGTGCTATGCAGGAGTCTGACTCGCACGCCGGCATGATCCGGCGCATGCTGCGTGGCGAACACTCCGCCACGGACGACGGCATAGCCGCGTGTGTTGCGCCGGAGGAACTGGCGCTGTATTTTCTGGACGCGCACGGCGTGCTCTACCGGCGTGCCCCCGCGGACGAGCGCGCGGCGCTGGCGCGCGAGCAGTTTGTGCGCAACCTGCTGGTGGTGCCTAAGGAGCTACAGCCGTTGGTGCTGCGCGGCGCCCACGACAGCATCGCTGGTGGCGGGCACCGCGGGCTGCCATCCACCCTCATGCGCATACGGATGCGCTACTGGTGGCCTGGCCTACGCAAGGACGTGCGCAGGTGGTGCAGCACGTGCGCCACCTGCCAGCGCTACAAGGTGTCGCACCGCGCACGCCCCGCCATCGTTGGTGACATGACGCGCGACACGCCGGCGCCCGGCGCGGTTTGGGACGTGGACCTTTCGGGCCCCTTCAACCAGACGGAGCGCGGCGCCGTATACGTCATGGAGGCGGTGTGCAGGAGCACACGCTTTGAGGTGGCTGTGCCACTACCCAACACGTCGGCGCTCACGGTGGCACAGGCGATCTGCGACGCCATCATTGCGGTGTTTGGCGTGCCACTGGAGATCCACACGGACCAGGGCGATGAGTTCCTCAACGCCATGCTCGCGGAGATTTGCGCCATTATTGGCGTGCAGCGTACTGTAGCGCTGCCCTACCACCCACAGGGGAACTCCCGCATTGAGCGCACCAACCTGGCGCGCCGCCAGGCAATGGCGGTGCACGCCGCCGCCTACCCGCGCGACTGGGACCGCTTCCTCTTTGCGCACCAGCTGTCAGCCAACACGGCGTACCAGCGGAGCGTGGCAGAGCAGCCCTACTTCCTGATGTTCGGCCACAGCCCGGCGCTGCCACACGACATTATCCTGGGTGTGGCGGAGGCGGCTGCTACGGAGGCGGGCACGGACATGGAGCTGGCGCTGCAGCGCGCCTTCGAGGTGGCGCGCTGCAACATGGCAGCGACGCGCGCAGCGGTGACTGACCGCAACGCGGTCCTCACCAACGCGCTGACTACGCGCCGGGCGACCTTATCTGGGTGGCGGTGCAGCCCAACTCCTCTCTGGACTTGGCGCCTAAGCTACAGGCGCCATATGACGGGCCCCACAGCGTGACGCGCTTGGTCAACCCCGTCACGGTGCACTTCAAGGACTACCGCACTGGCCACATCCGGCGCGTGCACGTGGGGGCTACCAAGCCCTACACGGCAGAGGAGCGCCCGCCACCGCTGGAGCTGGCAGGCGCTGTCTTCCTGGGCTTCCCGCTACTGGACGCGCAGGCCATCCGCAGCGAGCAGCCGCTGCCGGACATACTGGCCATTGGCGGCGCTGATGCCGCCAGCCGGCCGCCCGGCTACCTCGTCCGCATTCTCTCACACAAGCGCCACTCGGGCCGCCCCGGCGCCCGCAACTACGTCTACATGTGCGAGTGGGACCGCGCGCCGCCCTCCGAGCACCCCTACAAGCAGCTGGTGGAGTGGTTTCTGCGCCCCAAAGTGGACGAATACCACCGCCGCATTGAGCACGAGGCGCAGCAGCAGGCCTGAGGCGGCGGCGCCCCAGGCTGCCATTGTAGTGGGGCTTGCGCTCGACAGCTCACGGGCGTCACCGCCCACGTTTGCCGCGTTGTAGTCTGCCGCACCTAGCACTGCGCCGTCGCGTGGCGGCATATGGTAGTGTTAGCATACAATGCGTTGTGGTGTGTACCACATGTCAAGAGCTACACACCCGCGCGCAGTAGCTTTCACCCCGCCGTTAGTGTCAGCTGGCAGTTTGTGCCGCGGCAGCTGCGTACATAGGGCCTTTTAGGCCATTTCATGTGTGCCACCTACGCCCCACCGGCGTCGCCAGTCGGTGCGCTGGCCTCGTTTTGGCTGGCTTACAGCCCCTGTGTGCCACAGGGGCTGGGGGGGGATTGTGGGAATGGTCCACTCTTCAGTGCAGTTGCTGCCCAGGTTCTGTACAATTTGCATAGAGCACCATTGCTCAGCACTAGTGCCTGCCCAATACCTGGGTAGGTCACTCAGACCTCCTTGTGCCCTTTGGCACTTCAACTCTCCAACTCCACCTTGCCATCCCAGCTGATGGCTGTGAATGTTACTCTTGTCTGCAAGACTGGTGTCCAGGTCCCCACCTTGCCCTGTCATGCCTGCCATGCTGGCATGATTGTGGCTTGACACCACACTTGGGCCAAAGGTTTCATCATGATGATGGCGCAAGAATGGGTAGAGAGCAAACGGCGCGGGGGCAAGGTCTGTGGTCTGTGGTCGTGCGACACTCTGCTGCAAACTACACGGAGGGCTGTCGCGGACGCAGTGCCTGTGCCCGGGCGTCCCAAGCCCGCCCCTTCCCTTGCATCCTCGACTGCGATGGGATTCCTGGACTTCGACCGCGAGCCCATGCGCTGGAATGAGTCGGCTTCGTGTCGACACAGGATCAAGCAGGCAGCCATCGGCGCTTTCATCCGCATGTACACCAGCAGCCAGGTGAGGCACTCCTTGCCGGGCACAAGCACCCTACTGTGCCTGGGTAGCAGCAGCTACAGCGACAGCACGTTCGCTCCAGTGACAGAGCAGCACACAGCCAAGCTGGTCAGCACCAGACCCGGACATGCACGCGGCAATCGCAAGAGCAGCACCACCAGTGTCGACAACAGAAAGACACGCCTGCAGCAGCATAGTGCTATCATAGCAACCCACTCTAGGAGAGCGCTCAAGATGCGACGTGACTTGCTGTTTGCCTGAACCTGTGCACCAACGTGGCGGGCAAGTGAGTTTGAAGTTGTGATTCGTACAACCCGCACATGAGGTTTCAACACAGTAAAGGCAACACTGTACCATTGCCATCAGTAGTCCGCAGATCAGCTGTGGCTGCAGCACGTTCAGCATTTACAGACAGCCGCAGCACAAATGCATCATGCCTGACACCTGACAGTGCGCCATAGTGCACCACATTGCATGCTTTGCCGCTTTGGTGACAAGGTGTGGCACAAAATGTGGTCAGGTTTGTAGCACTACCTGACACGTGATGTTTCCTGCTTGATGGCTGCACACAACCAACGCCATATGCCTCCCCAGCAGGCAACTGCCAGTGCCTGGAACTCTCCTCTGCTGTGGGGTGACGAGGTTGAACATGGCGTTTTCCGGTTGCTCCTGGACTCAGCCCAGCTGGCATGCAGGTCGTCTGAGCTACTCCAGACGCTAGAGGACCACTCGCACCACAGCTGCTGCACCAGCGGGTGGTCGTGGCACCCGGAGCTTGGCGCATGGATGCTGGAATCAACTCCTGAGGTGCCATGGCGGCCACTTTTCGGACCTGCTGTGTGTGGAGGCGAGCATGCGGCTGCGGCGTGTGCGGCTGCAGTCTGTGCTTGCCCCGGGCGAGGTGGCGCCCACCATGACATGCCTGCCAACCATCGGGACCGGCAACGACTTCATGTGGCCGCCAGGCACCCCATGCGGACCCATCCTCAACAGTGACATCCTTCCTGACAGCACCATCAGCCAGCACCCACGCTACCGCGCCATAATTCTGGCCGTGCGTGAGCGCCGTGGCTCCAACACCAGAGTGTGCGTGCCCATATTCCGTGATGTGCGAACACAAAAGTTTCAGCCGAGCAGGTCTGGGAGCGCCTGCAGCATCACCGACAGCGACTTCAGCGCCCCTTCCAGCAGCGCCGACAGTGACAGCAACAGCGACAGCGTGGCCGCGTCCTGCACAAGCGGCACACGCTCCTGCGAGTGTTGTCATGACAGACAACAGCCCCTGCCGCAACCGCCAGCTGCGGAGCCTGCCAACACTGGCGGCACGTGTCCAAGCTGCCCAGACGGCAGCTGCTGCAGCAGCCACAGCACCACTCCCGCTGCAGCTGTGCACCTGGACAACAACGTGTTCGGAGCGGGTTGCTGCTGCCTGCAGTTGCTGGCTTTGTCAGCGGTGACACCAGCCGTCCGCGGCCGCCTGCTGGACACGGACACCCGCTGGGAGTTCTTAGTCGGAGGCATGGATGAGCGCACGCCAGCAGAGCGTGGCATCGCATGCCCTTCGGCGGCGGCCGCTGCGGCATCATGGGCTGGTGCGCGGCAGCAGCAGCGGCAGCCCAAGAGCCGCTTCAGCTCCACCTCGACTTACCTGCACCGACGCGGGCATGCCGACCCGCGCCTGTGTGATGTGCCGTGCCCCATCGACGCCTCAGCGTACGCGCGCCTGCTCGCGGCTGGCGTGGACCCGCCTGTAGCACAGCACGTGGCGCACATGTTCTCTCGAGACCCGCTCGTGGTCCTGGTGTGGTAACAGGCCGACCACTGAGCCAAAAGGGTGGATCACCGTCCGATTAGCCCAGGGCCGACTTGCTATACCACA
>JAULBY010034249.1:0-14879 GCA_032358315.1 Ophiocytium majus | reverse complement strand
GTTATATATGGCTTAATGTATTCTTGTAGATCTATCACAGCCGGAGTGGTATGCCAACGTTGATCAAATATCAAATTATCCATGCAGGTCATTATAAACGGAATACCTTTTTGGTTGAGTGTATCTATAACCAACCGCATGGACATTAGTGTAGTTAATTTGTCACGGTATTCAGAATGCAACGTTTGATAATATGTTTTTGCCAATTGTGTAGTATCAACCGGCATAATCGTTGACCATTGGGTTCCGCTCCATTTGTCATCAACGTCAATATTGTCATTGACGTTAATATAATCAAACCGGTCAATCCAAGTCCATCCTATTACAAATAGATCTTCTGTGTTACTGTTGGCCACTTGATTTAAAATACACTCAACGATTTGTAGATTTCCAGAGCCGGGCCGGGCATAGCAATTGTAACTGTATCCTAGATGTCTTGCTAAATGTGCAGGCCATGTTGTTTGACTAGGAGCCACAGGTCTACCGATAATAGCCACAGCATCAGATAAATCTGTGCCAAAAATAAAACTACATCCAAAACTTTTTAATTGCATAGGTAATTATATACCTATATTATGCAGTTGAATCAGAATTTTTATAGTATGCCAGCAGCTGATTGGATGGCTTGTAATGCGCGATCTCGTTTGTCGTAATTAGATACAACCGGAATGCCTGCAGCAACACGCACTTCGTTCAGATCTCGTTCATAACGTTCGCGGTAAGCTCTTGGGCTTAACGGAACTAACCGATCAAACTCATCGCGACTAAACGGCGTTTCTTTACCTTTGTAGTGCATGGTCCAAGCTGAGCTGTCAGCAAATTCAGTCAGGGTGTTTAAGTCGTCTAGTAACTGTTCTACATTGCCGCCGGCATTTGAGCGACGACGAATTTCTACATATACCAGATAACGGTTAGGTTTAATCTCGCCGGGACTACGATCAGCGTCGATCACAAAGTCGTAACCTTTTTCAAACCAATTCATTAAATCTTTAGCGGCTCCTGGATCACGAATGAAAAACGATAAAACAATAATATCATCATCCTCGCCCATCTTGGATGTAAACTCGTCAACGTGGATTGTAGGTTTTAACAAACCTTCCATGTCCTTATAGCCTAGGGCTTCGAATACAAATTTAGAATTGTTCAATTGGTTGCTCATTTGTATTTTCAATATCTTGCTGATTTACATCTTTAGTATAAGCATCGTCTAAGTTTTGTAAATCAATTGCTTGATCTTCCATCTCGACGCTACCTGTGTGTATGTCATTCATTAAACTCTTTGGCATAGTAATTTCAACTAACCAAATCTTTTTCTCAATAATTCTAGCAATCTTAGTTCCTGGACGATAGTCTGTAGGATCTTCGATTTTAATTGGCATTTTCATTGTGGTCTTCTTAAACTTAACATCACAATCAAATGGTAATAATCTGCGGCCGCCACGTGGGTCCGGCATTAAATTCTCCGGCCATAAAAAGATACAACTAACTTTATATTTAGAAACTGTAGGGCCTTGTACTAACTCGCCGATTTCCCAGTTCTTAAATGCGTATACATCTAATTCGTCTAATACACGCTCGAAATCTAGCAAGGTCAACAAGGAACCTTCACTGAGATAGATATCCTGAATATTCTTAGCTACTTGCCAATAATCTTCGCCGTTTTTAAAGATGGGTTGATCAAATTTATCGCTCATACAATTATTTATGGTGATTTAGATATACCGTGTAGTTTGAAGATTTACAGGACAGTCTAATACTTATACCGTATATTCCTAATTAGTACACCCATAGAACTTTGTGTAAATGCACCTAAATACTTGGGACAGCACTCTGCTGTCGGTATTAGACTCAACTCAACTACGGAGATTACATGAGTAAGCAACGAGCAGTAAAACAGCAAAAACGTCAAATGACAAACCAAGAAAACACCATAAAGTTCGATCAAGCAAAACCAGTAAAACAGCGTCCCATTGATATCGTGCCCCGCACAAGGAATCAAGAGAAGCTGGTATTGGCGTTGCAAGATGTGGATCAACATATTGTGGTCACAGCAGGGCCAGCAGGAACAGGTAAAACCTATCTAGCAATGTTGGCCGCGGTCAAGGCATTTAGAGAAGGAGAAGTAGATCGAATTGTACTAACCAGACCAGCAGTAGGAGTAGAGGATGAGAAACATGGTTTCTTGCCCGGCGACTTAAATCAAAAGATGGATCCGTGGGTACGGCCATTAACAGATATCTTGCGTGAATATTATCGTCAACCCGATATAGCCGCTATGATCGCCGATCAAGTGATCGAAATTGCGCCCCTGGCATTTATGCGAGGACGCACTTTCAAGGGTAGTTTCATTATTGCAGACGAAATGCAAAATGCCACACCCAATCAAGTAAAAATGCTAATGACCCGTATTGGCGAAGGCAGTAAAATTGTAATCACGGGCGACGTAGAACAGGCGGATCGCAACCGCGGCAACAATGGTCTCTTAGACCTATGCCAAAGACTGCAGGAAGGAGGTGTAAAGGGCATTGCTGTATGTGATTTAGATAATCGCGATATACAGCGACACAGGATTATTGATTCTGTGTTACGCCTTTATGCCGACTGACCGGTAATCACTTCGTAAATGTGCTTCCAGTTCTTTACGATAGTGATATGTTCATGATAGTAGTGCATGTTGTGGCCGTGTTCTACAAGCAGAGGTTTTAATCCTGCCTTGTAGCCGGCCTCAGCATTTTCCACTTTGTCTTCAATCCACCAGAATCCTGTGCCTTCGTATTCTTCCAAAGCTTCATCTTTATGTGCGCCAGTATCCAGGCATACAATTCTTTCAAACGCATCGCCAAATAACTTGTGAATATTCATCTCACGCAACTTCTGAGCATTAGGATCCAAACTCAAACTAGTAATAGCATGAAACTTATAACCATATTCTTCATGTAATCGTTTGATATAGTACATGGCATCACGCTGTGCTGGTAGGAATCCTATAGCGGCACTTTCATTAAAAACCTTGATCAGTTTTTTAACTTGATCTCTCGAAATACCGTAGCGTATGCTCATGTCATAGTTGAGCTTGCTACCCGGTACTTCTTCGAAGCCGTGTTCCTGCATCCAAACATTAAAGGCCCACTCCCAGTCAAGGCATACGCCATCACAGTCAGTTAGGATGAGATTTTTTCTGTTCTTATATTTCGATTTCATAGTACTATTATACTATAAATGAAATTAGATGTCAAGTTAGGTTAGTGCTTGCTAACTTAGGACAGTTGTATTGGCATACGGGTTGTTGTTCTAGTTCTTGGTAGAATTTGACTACTTTAGGTTGATCGAGTAATTGAGTCAGCGTTGTATTAGCAATATTGTAACTTGGTCGATCTTTACTAAATTGTGTTTTATAATAAAATCCATGTTCAGAAACATAACAACACGGGCTATAATATCCATCAGTTGAAATGTAATGACGTTTCCCGTCGGAGCACAATGGATCCACACCTTTGGTTGGTTTATTAGTTTTCCATTCGATCATACTTTGATATCGATCTCTAAGCAATGAAGAATCGGGAATTAGATGTTGAGTATGTTTGTCAAATCGATCACTTAGCCGTATCTTAAATTCTTTGATGCCTAACTCTGTACTAAGTTCTTGGGCCTGGTAGATTTGATTTTGATTAAATTTAAATGGAATAAATTTCCATATAGTATGACAACGACTTTTAGAACAAATTTGAATAGCTTGACTTATCGAAGTCCAGTCTGCGTTAATTCGATATTCTGTAAAATTTTCTGGCATTCCGTCAATACTAAATTCAATAGTATCTTGTTCAGTAAGATTACTGACTAATTCTTGCCACCATTCTGGTTTTTTATAACTTCCATTGGTTATAATAGTCAATACTGCACCACGTGATTTTAGTTTATTAACAAAATTAATAAAATCTGGATGATATATAGGGTCCCCGTAATTGCCACATAACAAAATTGGCATATTATTTAGATCAATATCTAAAAAACTCAACAACTGATCTATATCAAGACTATGATTTTTCCAATGTTTTGGCCATTGATTAATAAATTGAGTTCTACTGCATGCTGGACATTGAAGGGTGCAGATGTTAGTTGGTTCAATATGTAACCCATTAATCATGTAGTTTATGTATTTGCGTTAATACTTAATTTGTGACCGTTTTCAGTAAATAATCTTTCCATGATGCTGGTATAAAATGGATAGTAGTATCCTACAATGCGATCCCAGTCTTTGGGTATAGTATTATCACGTAAACTGGCCTTGAGAACCTTTTGATCTTTAAAGTCCAAGATTACACTGGCGGTTTGCCAATCTTTAGTACGGACACGATTGGTTACAGTCATGCCCTCGTCAATTTTGCCATTGGCTTGATAAAAGTAGGTTAGTAATAGATATCTCATAGTTGTGCCAATTCTGATAATGTTGCTGCCAAGTTAATTTCTTGATCTGCCACCATTGGAATATTGACATATCCATTGCGTATGATAATAATAGCACGATCTTGAGTTTCTGGATCCTTACCCCATAGTGATAAGTTATCGTACAACCAGCGAAATACATCTTCCATTTCTTCTGGTCGCACTTGACTACACATTAATTTTCGAGCTTCGTTAATGCGCCCTTCCTTAAAAAGTTCAACGGCAGACAGTTTCCAGTCTCCGCTAGTGCCTTCGTCTCCACTGGGTGCGGTTAATCGACCACTGGTGCTGTTCATTTGACAAGTATTCAAACATTTTCGCAAATCGGGATAGGTACCTTTTACATAAGTGTCTAAGGTGTCAAGTTCAAATTCTACTCCTTCGGTCACTAGTACAGTAGCTACTCTGGCTGTAAACTCCACGACATCAGTACGTTCAATATGAAACCCTTGACAACGACTATGCAGTGCTGGAATAATTCTAGTAGGATAGTTACAAGTAAGAATAAATCTAGCAGTGGTATGGTAAGTTTCCATAACTCCACGAAGTGCTGCTTGCCCGTTTGGAGTAATATAGTCTGCTTCGTCTAATAACACTATCTTGAAATCACCAAATGGCATTGTGGCCACAAAGTTAGTGATCTTTTCGCGAATAGTATCCACACTATTTTCACGTGAGGCATTGATTTCTAATAGATCGTATTCGTCAATACCAAGTTGATTGATCAAGATCTTGGCCAGAGTAGTTTTGCCTACACCTGGTGCGCCTGAGAATAGCAAATGTGGGATTGCTTTACTTTTAATCCAGGACTCAATCTGTTCTCGCTGTGCTTGATCTTTAAACACATAGCCATCAACAGTGTCTGGCCTATATTTTTCTGTCCAAAGTTCCTTCATACCAGTTCCTCAGCAATTCCTAGGACTTCTGCTAAGATTAAAAATGCACCGGCGGCATATAGTTGTCCGGCACAAAGTAGGCCGCCTGCTAAAATTCTAAGTGCGCTTTTTACTAGACTTATGTTTCTGTGTAGTGTTGGATCTGGGTGATTCATTTTTGCCTTTGAAGAAATTTACAAGTTTATCAATAATAGTTAATTTTAACATAGGAGGACTATGAGGACAACGACCTTGTTGCCAATCACAGTTAAGTTTGGGGATTCTGCGGCATATACTGCATTTTGGTTGTTTTTTTAAACGAACCATGTTATTCGGGCATTTGTAGTTTACTAACGTGTACCGCAGTACTGACACCTTCCATTGGTGGGCATTCTTCTGTGTCTGATACCATAAGAATATCATTAGGATCAATTTTACGTATGGTACGTTTGCCGGATTCGTCCTCAATATCCAATCCTCGGGTCCAGCGACCGTGTGCTACCAACACCCATTGGCCTACTTGAATTTCTTTTTGTTCGTGCCCAGTGGCATAAACACGACCCCATCTTGGGCGAATACCATCGCCGGTTCCGTCGTCATTTGCTAACCAAATACCACCGTGACTAAGTCGTGCATCAAATGCCATGTCTGACACAATAATATGATTGTGGATAGCTGTAATCTGTTCTTTTCTTACCTTGTGAGGCGAAAACATTGGCTTTGTTTCAGTCATGTTAAATCTTTCTTAATCCTTGTGCTTGTTGTTTTTCACGCAATGTTTTTTCTTTTTCTTGCTTGACAATTCTACTGCGAGCAATAGCTGCTGCTAATCCGCCACCAGTGGCAGGAATATTTTCTTCCGGAACTGGAGCTGGATTTTCTACAGGAGAAATAGTATTAGATTCTAGTTCTAAATTAGAATCGTACTCGGTAACTGATGGTTGATCAATTGTATCAATTGTATCAATTGTTTTTGGTGTTTGTTTGGCCGAGAGATTACTAGTTTGTACGCTATCAGCAGAACTCACATTGGTTGTTAATCTTTGGTATTGGCGTTGTACTTGGCGATTTTTTTGATCAATAACTTTATTAGCAGCATCTAGAATATCCCCCCGAGCATTAACGTTCATATTGCCTACAGCACGAACATGTTCATTTTGTAATAAGAGGGCTCCCAAGTCAACTTCTTTTCCCATAGCTGATCGGTAGGTTTTGCGTGTCATAATTTCATCCTTGAATAATATGTGTATTTAACGGAGGAATTCCTCAGGCTCTAATTTATAGAACATTGAATCAATTCGGTGTACTCCTAGTTTGTACAGTACATAGCTAGCCACGCTTGATCCGCGACCTACTCCCCAGATTACACAATTTTCTGTCATTACATCTACCAAATACTTTAAGTAGCGTAACAAGTTAAACAAGTCACGCTCTTGATACAACAACAATTCATGCCCACAGCGTTGTAATTCTGCTTCGGTAGTACATAAGCCTAAAATGTATTCGGCGATATCTAAAGTTTTATATTCTTCGGGCATGTGCCAGCAAGATTGCGCCTGTTGATCAAACACAGTCATATTAACAGTAGGATCTCCTACATGTCGAATAAACTCGGGCATACGATCAACAAAATCAATCATTTGCTCAATGTTGATAGAACTATCTACTAACATACGATTCAATGACGCAGGATTACGGCCTTTCATTAGCAAGTCACACACATCTGACTCGTTAAAAATCATTTCTCCTACGTTATTTTGTTTCATCTTTTCCAAAGTCTGCAAATACAATGTTACCGGTTTCGCTAGGTTCTTGATTGGGCCAGGCCATACCCAAATCCGCCCATGCGGAATAATTGCCAGGATACAATGAAAATACTTGTTCCCCATCTTTAAATTCTAATTCATAATGTGTTAAGTCAGGAGTGGTCCACCATTTGGGGATTTCTATATCTTGAGTGTTTTCATTTTCACTGTGTAGATAAACCATGTTGTCGCCAAGATGGCTTGATAGCTCTGTTTCAATCATACTAATACGCCCTTCCATAATAGCATTAAGTTTATGGAATAACATTAATCCTACAATCTGATCCACAGGTTCGTTAGGCAATGTAGTAATTTTAATACCAGCTGCGGTATAAAGTCTACAGGCTTCTTGTTCTTTACTGTTGATAAAAACAGTCGAATCTAGTTCCTCATTGATAAAATATTTTAGTCTTTCAAATGCGGTATTGGTAAGGTCGGCTTCGGTTACATTGGTTACCATATAAGCGGTTAACCGATAACCATTCATGATCATTTGCCCGGTATAGTGGACACCGGCGGTAAAGTGTATGGTATATTCTAATCTAACATTCATGAAATGTCAATGACCTCGTCGTAAGGCGTGCCTGACCCGCCTTTAAGTTTTTCTTGATATTTGGTTTGATAGCTCTCAATAGCCATGCGAAGTTGATCGCAAAGATATGAATTGCCAGTTCGATAAGCAATACCTAATTTTTTATTAAGCTCGGAAATTTTTTCGCTGAGCTGTTCTAAAGTTAGGTTGTCGAGACTAGATATTAACGGATGTTCCATGTACTAATTGTACAGGATCAAATACAAATTGTCAACTATCTTTGGTTAACCAATTCTATACCAACTAGTATTGGATACACGGTAAATGTATCTATATCCTGTACCCACTGTGGTTGACCCGGCAAATGTTGGAAGCACTGTACCAGTGCCCACTGCTAGTGTAACTGTATTACCATGCACAGCAAAGTTACAAATCTGACCGTCCGCTGGAGTAGTAGGCATATTTAGAGTAGCTGTATATCCAGTGTTGTTAGCAATCAGTACGTTGATAGAACTGGTTGTGCTCAAATTGTAGGTATTTGTAGATGTAATATCAGCGTAGTTAACTGTCTCGACATCCAGGGCACGACTAACCACACCACTGGTTGAGATTGTTCCAACTGTGGTGATATTACCAGCAGCAAGATTTCCAGTAACGTTCAGCGCAGATAATACATTACCTGTCACACTAATATTTGCTGTGTTGATAGCACCGGCGGTTGTAATATTGCCAGTGGCACTGATTAATCCAACTGTGCGAATATTGCCACCGGTTACATTGCCTGTGGCACTTACTAATCCGCCAGTTAACAAATTACCAGCAGTTACATTACCGATGATGCTGGAAATATTTTCAATTTCAATATTACCAACAATGTTTCCTCCAACATACAAGTTGCCAGCAATGCCTACGCCGCCAGCCACAGTCAACGCACCAGACGTTGTAGTATTTGCTACAGTAGTTCCAGTAATTGAAATATTTCCTACGCTAATATTACCAGAAAAACTATTTCTAGACTGTGTTAAATCGTTGATATAAACTGTAGTGCCGCCATCAGCAGTAGAGAAACTGTAAAGATATGTTCCGGTTGCTGAGAATGTAATAGTGTTGGTTCCGGTGTTAAGCCCTTGAATACCAATTTCACTTGTTGCACTGTTGCTATAACCAACAGCACTAGGCAGTTGCAAAGTATGTGCCACATTCGATACAGTGATTTGAAGGACTACATAGTCGGCTGTACCTGCAGCAGTAAAATTACTAAAAGCCAAACTAACAGGAGCCGCAGTTGTAATGGTTTGGTAAGGGCCAGCAGAATAATCAACAGTAAATGAACCAGAAACAGTTCCTAGTGCAACCACGGTGCCTGATATATCTTGCATTTGGGCGTTGCTTAAAACAACACCGTTCATGTCGTTGTTTAACGTGCCTCCAGTGAGTGCTGCTTTTAGCACTGCCTTATTTTGTAGATCTGTGATTTCGGCAGATGCATACGCAAAGTTGGTTTTTGTGTTGGTAAAGTTATCACGAAAACCTTGTGAATTGTTATCTTGACCGGCAACTGGATATTGTCCGTCAATGTTGTTTGGGTTGATATTACTGGTCATAGTTTATCCTAAATTATTCTATAATGTTCCGCTTGGGAAATACAAGGTATTTATCGTATATCTGAGTGTTCTCATACATATCTACCGGTGCAACAAATTCCAGACTGTTTTCGTCAAATATTGTAGCTACTCCAGGAACCACTAAAATATCCCATGTTGCGCCAGTTCCAGATCCAGTAATATTTGTACCAGAAATGTTGTCATATTGTTGACCAGCCGATAACAACGGTGCTGTACCCGTAGCAAATGCGGATTCAATGGTTCCGTATTGATCCACAGTATTTACAGTTATATTAACGTTGTTAATTCCATCTTCGCCACCAATTTGACTGCCTAGAATTCGTATGCGATCTCCAACAGCGTATCCTGTTCCTCCAGAAAATATCACTGTAGAGTAATCAATTTCTGGAACTTCGTAATGATTATCGATGTCAAATGTAGTAAGGCTTGGAGGAGTTGGATTCCATTGTTGAGCAACACGATCCCAGTTCTTAGTTAACAGGTTATCCAACTCGTAACGGTCAACATCAAAGTCAACCAAGTTCAAGCGTTCGCCAAACACACTCTTAATATTGTAAGCAATTTGTCCTGATTTTCCCGGTTTGGTATACGCAATTACCCAGGCTGGTGTAAATCCTAAGACTTGTCCATTGGCTTGTTTACTAAGCATCCACCGAGGTAACACATTTGAAATTTGTCCTACTGTGTCAATTACTTGGGTACGCATATCTACTAAAGAATTAGGATATACAACATCAATCTCTGTGCTGTCTGCCCCTAAAATAGGATAGGCCAGTGTAACTTCTTTGCTCACACTTTGCCCGGCGTTATTGACAAGATTATCGATTACGTCACTATACACTATTTCATAAATGACATTGCCTAGATCATCAACTGCTTGAGCAGTTTTGATTTCGCCCAAGATTAAAGTTTTCCAATAATGATTAAGTTGCAAAGATTCAACATACGTTTCAATGGTATCCGGGGCCAGTCCATAGGCATGCCAGTATACAACCTTGGTGGCCAATCCAAAATTAGGATCCTGGGGTCTATATAACAAGTCTTGAGGGAAGATGTCGTTGTTTTGTAGTAAACTATTCAACAACGCACGATCATTCAACGGAGGCATTGCTTGAATATACAAATTATCAAATGGTTCATTGTATTTTCTTATCACTTTGATTGAGAATGATTTATAAACACTTACTATACCATTTAAACTGTAAGCGTTTACAGTAAAGGTATGTACCATATCAAATGTAGTTTCTGTAATAGTTCCGGCTAATGGATTATTAGGATTGTAAATATTTCTACTGTTTATATCAAATGTAGTGGTGCCCCCATCCAAGGCAAAGGTATCAAAACTCACACTTCCGGCAATCACTCCGTCGGGTAATAATTGTAATCCTTGTGGCAGATT
Source organism: Ophiocytium majus (assembly GCA_032358315.1). NCBI lineage: Eukaryota > Xanthophyceae > Mischococcales > Ophiocytiaceae > Ophiocytium > Ophiocytium majus. Next base: position 4,200 of record JAULBY010034249.1, on the reverse strand, counting down.
ACTATCGCTGCCAGACTGCAACCGATAAAATAATTGCAATCCTCCGCGATTAACCGCTTCAACATAGAAAGTACTAATTGTCCCATTGTCAATTGCGCCTAAACTGCTAGGAACCAATGCACGTTCCACAGCATCTGCCGGAGTTAACCAAGTTATCTCGCTGGAAATTTGTCCAACAAAATTAATAGAATAATCATATAGTTGACTGATCACATCTGGATTGTTTGTTTTATAAACTCGAATTGAAAAATCGTATGTTTGTTCGGTAATACCTAGGTTAGGAATATACCCATAATACCATCCACTGTTAGGATCTAGTACAAGACCTGGTGGCAAATCGGCACCGACTAACTCAAATTCAAATTGATCTCCGTCAAGATCGTAACCTTGAAATTGATAAGCAAAAAAGTTATCATTGCGATAGGTACCAATGTTTCCCTGAGTAGTAGTTACAATAGGAACTCTGGTAGGTGTGCTGTCTGCTGTTACAAAAGTATTGTCTGCTGTAATTTGTGTATTGTCTGCGGTGCATGAGTTGCGACTGTAAACCAATATACTAAAGTTTCTTAAATTGTTTGTCTTGCCATCGGTAATTTCCAATACAAATTCATAATTTACAGTTGAACTTTTGGTGCTATAATCAAATGCGTATTGATCGTAGCCTATTCCATCTCTGCTGTAGCCAGCAGCCACTCCGGCATTGACATTAGGTGCAATATATCCTGATATAAGACCAGATGAGCTGATAGTTAACCCAGGTGGTAGTTTTCCTCCGGCTAACAAGATTTCTATTGGGTCATAGATATCTGCATCTGAATACTGTATTTGTAAATCAAAAATTTGTGTACCATCAAAATAGGTTCCAATACTACCAGTTGGTGTGATAAATTCTGGAGTGTTCTCTCCGGCAACTGTAAGTGTGAATGTACGGTCAGACAATCGTGCCACAGTACCGTTGATGTTTTTAGTGTAGGCTCTAACTGCAAATTTGCTAGTGACATCAGAATTTACCAATGCGGGCACACCATCAATGATAGCGATGGCCTGCGGCACTCCGGTTACAGCACCTGTTACGCCATTAATTTCTATACCGGCTGGTAGTTGTCCAGCAATTAGTTCAAAAAACACTTGCCCTGCAGCAGGATCGTAGGCTTGTAGTGGAACCTGATAAAAAATACCTTCCGGTATGGTTCCTAAATTACCAGCAGGAGTTATCCAAACAGGTTGTGCCATTTGCTAAATTACCAAGGGCTGGTATCAAACGCTATGCGTTGCCAGATTTCTGTGGTAGCATCATAATCCGCAACACAAACGTAAAAATATGTGGTATCATACGCATACATGCCGGCACTATCTCCTACCGTACCGCTAGGATCTGATGGTGGATCTACCTGTACTCGGCTGTATAATTCACTAAAATTGTCATTGCATTTAATATAGGCAGTACGTATTGGATCGCCTTGTCCATCGTTGGGTGATGCGCCTACATAGATTGTTTGTTGTGCCATAGAATAGAGTCCTCTGGCTTGTATTTACCAGATTTCTATGCTAGAGCTTTTTGAAATTAATAAGGACTAAAACTTGAACCGCATCCACAGGTAGTTTGTGCGCTGGGGTTTTTTATGCTAAAACTTGCACCCATAACATCATCTTTATAGTCAATCTCGGCACCCTGTAAATAGCCGCCTGACATACTGTCAACTAGGACATGAATGCCCTGAACTTCCAAATCCCAGTCATCTTCGGCCTGCGTTTCGTCCAAAGTAAATCCATATTGCATGCCTGAACATCCGCCGCCCTGCACAAATACTCGTAGTTTTAATGTAGGGTTATTTTCTTCTGCAAGAATATCGCGTATTTTTGCCACGGCTGTTTCACTAATAGTAATCATAATCTTTCGTTACAAACGTCCCAGTTAATAATTTTCCAGATGTTGTCTAGATATTTCTCTTTGTCCCATTGATAGTCCAGGGCCCAGGCATGCTCCCACCAGTCAACGAGCACACAGATATCTGTCCTAACTTGATGATTTGGGATTGTTTTAATCGTGCCCGATGTGCTAAGATATACCCAGCCTGATCCCTGCACAGCCATGGCCACTTTTTTAAATTCATCTTTAAAGTCTTCATAGGTTTTAAAGTTAGCTTCAATTAGTTCTAGTACAGCACCTTTAGGACGGTTAGCACCTTTAGGAGCCTTGAGTTGGGGGAAGAATTTGTTATGTAAAAATGATCCTGCACGGTTAAAGTTAGCGTTTCCTTCACCAGCATTATAACGCTTGGCGTAACCTTTGGCCAGGTGCTCATAGTGGTAATCAATGGTGGCCTTACTCATTACAGGATCCAGAGCCTTTTCTTCGTAAGGCAACGGAGTAGTTTCCAGTTTGGCTGGGCGAGTACTTGCTTCTACTAAATCAATTTGTTCACGAATGTCCATATTAATACTTATCTGCGACGAACAATTCGTCCACGGGTTAGGTCATATGGGCTGAATTCTAGCTCTACTACGTCACCGGCTAGAACTTTAATGTTATTTTGTCGCATACGGCCACTTAGGCTTGCAAGTACAGGTTTTTCAAAGTTCTCAAGCTGAACCCGATATTGGGTATTTCTAAGCACCTCAGAAATGGTGCCTTCCATCTTTATAACGTCATCTTTACTCAATTGTGTCTACTATCTCCTTGTCATTTACTTAGCCGTTATCTACGCATTTTACTAATATCTTTTGCTTCTTCATCTGTGAATACCGGCACAGCATTTGACTTATGCATGGTACCAATGCCCTTAATTTTGGTTCCTGTGTATTCGGTATCATGCACTTTGACGCAAGCGACCCAGCCAGTGTCCTGACTTTCGATACGAACTGTTTCACGTCCGGGCGGAGTTTTGGGCAAGAAGTCCGACATAGTTTTGCGTGGTGCATTGTAAGGTCCAGTGCTAAACTTAGGTGCCATCTTGTCAAACTGTACCAGCTTGCGATCCCATTCAGCCTGACGTTGTTGTGCTAACTTCTTAGCTTCAGAGCTGGCCCATTTACGTGGACCTTTTTTCTTACCAGTTGTGCTGAGCCAAGGGCCTTCAAGATGCATTGTCATTTAGATAAATTCCCCCATGCAAACCATTTGTCCAGTTCTTCGTATTCGAGACCTTCTGCAATGATGATACGATCAGCAACAACCGAATTGTCGTGCCATTCAAGGCGTTGCACAGTCCACTTGTCAGTGGCAGGATCTTTGAAACCGTTGACTTCAGAATGTGTAATCATAAAACTATTATAACAAGATTAGAGTTTCTGGTCAATTATTTGAACAGGATCATGGCCATTAAAGTGGCCTGTATGATAAACCCAGCACCAATGGTAATGATGTTTAGAGTGTCTTTGAGCACCACTGCACGACCAAACAGCAAGACCAAGCCGGCCCACATAAACAACACCAAATCCAAGTTAGGTGTTCGATCACTTAATCCAGTCATCAAGGCCAACAAGGTAGGAATAGTGGCACAGTGTATGACCACACCTGCTAACCATAACAAGGTTTCTGCTGAAATTTTAGGTAGGTGTTTGTTTAAAAAAGCATTGATACTTTTAACATCTATATTGACGTCCATTAGATACTCTCTTTGTAAAAGATGTGTCGGCCAATTTTGGTAATTTGTGGCTTGCCCCATCTTGGGTTGACATAGTCCGCATGATAATACATTGCGTCTTTCATACTGGGTAAACGGAAGCCTTCAAGCAAGACTTTCTTTGCTATTTCTTCTGCTTCTTTATAATGGGCCGATGCAATGGGCTTGAGTGCTGTTTTGCCATCACAAGTCCACGAAAACTGACAAATGATCCGTTCGTAAACAACATTCTTGGCATATACTACACCGCAGACATCCTTGCCAAACTTGCCCGAGTCCACACGATTTAAGGTTACTTGTGCCACAGCAACCTTGCCTTCAAATGGTTCGAATCCGGCTTCGTTATAAATGTTTTTAGTTAGACATGCCAACTGCTTGGTTCGATCTTCGGCTGAGATGAATCCTTGACGTGCAGCTTCGTTGGCCGAGCGCAAATAATCTAAACGATTTGTAGTTACGTGATACAACGAAAATGCCACGGCCATAAAGCCTACTATTTTTAACGCTGTACTAGTTTGGGTTACCTTCAAATAAACCTCCTAATTTACAAGCAATACAACTATTATAGCAAATT
>JAULBY010034238.1:0-14881 GCA_032358315.1 Ophiocytium majus | reverse complement strand
CCCACCACCACCACTTATAAGGACAAGGGTGAGGACGTGGACCCTGCAATGGCACCGGCGGACCTGCCAGAGGTGGTGGACGCATGCATGCCCGTGGGTGCGAGCCTCGACTTTCGCGCCGCGGACGGCGTAACGTACCGCCTCGTGGCGCCGCCCGAGGGCGCGGACTACGACGCGTGCCGCACGCAGGTGGCGCCGCTCCTGCACAAGCAGCTCAACGCGTGGTGCAACTTTGCGCACAGGTGGGTGCGGCACTGCGGCACGATGGCGCCCACCCCCTTTCTTTGTCTGGTGCCGCTGCTAGTGCTGCTGCGGCCACTGCTGCTACTGCTGCTGCTGCAGAGCACCCGCTGCCATTGCTGCTGCTGTTGCTGCGGAGCACCTGCTACTGCTGCCACCGCTACTGCTGCCGCTGCCACTACGACCGCCGCCGGTGCTACTGCCGCTGACATGCACGCGCCAGCACAGGCGCCGGCCCGGCGCGCGCGCGCACGTAACAGCTGTCTGCTGCGACGGCGGACGGCGACGCCACAACTCGGTTATGCGCGCTCAGCTCTGCGATCATCTGCACGCCATGCTGCAGCAGCAGTATGCGTGCGATTGCCCAGCAACCCCACAAGCCTGCAGTGCGGGCAGTTCGCTCTTTTGTTTTCCCCTCGACACTCCCCCCCCCCCCCTGCCCCCCCCCCGCCCCCCCTGCCGTGTGCGCAGCGACCAGTGTTCTATCGCAGGCATATACCAGCCCTCGCTGCCGGTCCGCAACAACCGCATGTTCTATGCCTTCTCCGGCTACCGCCGCGCGTGGAGCTTGATGGGGCTGCCCGAGCAGGTGGACCTGGAGCAGTTTCGCGCTGCCGCGCGCGGGCTGTGCGCCATGTCGCTCGACGAGCTCGCTCAGCGCAACAAGCTGTTGGGCAAGCCCGTGGGCGCCAAGAGCCTGCTCAATGCGTGCTTCACGTCCACGTGAGAGTTCAATGCGCGCCGCGGCACAGACGCACATCCCTGTCTGATGGTGTCACACGCAGCGCTGCACAGGTGCCGGCTGTGTAACGCTGGTGGTGATTGCTCCACCGACGAACCCAGCCTGAGGCGGCAAGTGTTTTCGCGGTGGCGCAGCTGCACAAAGGCGGCCCGACCGCCACCGCACCCGTGTGCTGGGGGGTGTGGCTGCTGGTGCCGCCGCGTGGACCACATGGTGTATCTGTCTGTTGTGCACCTGCTGTTGATTAGTCCACCCCAGTGGCCATGCGGTGATGGGCCGACTGGCCCTTGCAGTGCCCGCGCCGCCCGACACACCGAAAGCTGGTATGCGATACCTTTGCTGTGGATGATGGGGTGGGGCTTTGCGCCCCAGCGTACCAGCCACGCCTATACAACAGTGAGATATTGAGGCTTCTGACCGCGTGGAAGTGCAGCTTTCACACTGCAACAGCGTTTGAAAAGGGACACGTAGAGGAGTGCCGGAAGAGCCAAGACCCTGGGCATCACACCTCGTGATGTGTGGCATCCCGCCGTGTGCAGGGGACCACTGTGAAGCGAAGGGGCACCTTCTGAGCTCAACAAGGGCAATTTCACAGTGTAGTAGACTATTGTGAGGCAACACGTTGCAGAGCTGCAAGTGCTAATCCCTGCCTTTACACCCGTGTGACAATGTGTGATGTGCGCGCCGGCGTGCGCAGGTACGCGCACACGTTGCTGGTCGACGGCTACGGCTTCGATCCCCACCAAGAGATCACCTTTGTCAAGAACATTGCTGGCTTCAAGGTGCGTGCTGGGTGGTGGCTGAGCATGGCACTCGGTTGCGCTGCTGGCCGCGCACTTGAGCTCGCCGCGGTGGCGTCACTCGCCCAAAGTGCAGCGCACGCAGTGCTTGCCGGCGCACCAAACCCCCCGCATCCTCTGCCCTGCTGTTACCAGCCTGCACACGTGTGTTGGTGCGGTGTGCCACACACACGCGCCCGCGCGCAGCAGTGCTTGTGCACGGTATTGCGTCACAATGCCCTTGCAGCCTCTGTCGGCGGCGCTGCGGCTGCCACCTGCTCTGTGCCACGCACGCCAGCACGTCCGAGTGCAGCACTGCCTGTGCAACAAGTGCCGTGCACCGCGAGGTCCCGCGGCGGCTCCCTCACAGCCTGCGGCGGCGGTGCAGCGCCTCACAAGCGTGCGCGCGTCAACTCCCTCCCTTGTGTGCTGAGCAGGTGGGCTGGGCGCTGGGCTCCATGCTGTACGAAATCAACGCGCTGCCGTGGCGCTACACCGGCCCAGCGTCCGAGACGTACGCCAATCAGCACGGCAACTCCACGGCGGACACCGCGGGCGGTGGCGGCAGCGCCAAGCTCAGCAAGAAGCAGCGCAAGAAGGTGAAGCAGGCCGCGGAGAAGGCCGTGGCCAAGGAGGCGGAGAAGCTTAAGGGCGGCAAAGGTGGGTAGGCGGGTTTCGAGCGTGGGCTGGGTCAGCGGCAACCGCCCATGGTGCTGGCTCACCATGTTGCGCCACAGGCTCGCTTGACCTGACTTGACTTCACGTCTGACAGCCTCGCTCTTCGTGGCGAAGCAGCTCAGCCGTGTCACACAACGTGCAGTCAACAGCCCTATGCGCCCGCGCAAGGACACGCCGTGCATGCTGACGGCAAGGTGGCTTGGGTCGAAGCCAACACGGGCATTCGTGCACACGTACGGGACATGGTCAGAACTGTGCCTAGACCCGCCGTGCCAACCGCCATCCCTTTTCACGTGCGTTGGCAGGCAAGCACGGCAGCGGGCACAGCGAGCCCGGCGGACACCACAGCAGCAAGCACTCGGGAAAGCACACGAGCCACCACGCGGCGCCCGCGCTGGCGGAGACCGGTGGCTGGGACGGCGAGGCCAGCGCTGGTGGTGGCGACGCCACCAGCATCGGCAGCAGTGGCTGGCAGGAGGTGACACACATGGCCGTGGCGACTGTGGCGGCACTGGCAGCGCTGGCGGCGGCGGCGGCAGTGGGCGTAGTGTACGAGCGGCGCAGCGCGCCCCGGGGCTACGAACAGCTGCAGCACGGCGTCAGCCGGTATGGCGCAGCGAGCGTGAACGCCTAGACTCGGCAACGATGAAAGGTGGGGGGGGGGGGGGCGCTGTGGTCGGCGGGCGCTCACACCGTAAGCAGGCTTTTGCTGCAGCAAGTTTCTCTCATGACGGCGGCCTGCGGTGCGGCAGCGGCAGCACAATGTCTGGCTGCCTGCCACTGGCCTTGAGCGCGTGCGCCAAGCAGAGGCCTGGCGCACACCAGCGCAGGTCGGCGGCAGCGGCGGCGGTGCTGGCACCCCTGCCTTGCGGCACATTGCGCCAGCAGGCAAGCAACTGCATGGCTGCATGGCTGGGTATGCAGGATAGTAGTCTTATGCATTTGCACCTCTCAAGTGTGGGCGTGCAAGAGCCCACGTAATGCGAGACAGCACGACGCAGGATAGCAGAGTAGGCTACTGGCAGCCCCAGCTTAGGTGGGGAAGTGGGCTCGCATTGACGGGCCTGCGTGGTTTGTTGAGGTGGTACAGAGCTGCTGCCGAGCGGCGTGTGGTGAGCGGTTGGAGGGAAAGAAGGCTGCTGCATCTGGCAGCTGTCGGCAAACGTTGCTGGGCACTCCCATGCTGCGCGATCCGATGTTAGCGGGGTTTAGGCGCTGCTATCAGATAGTCTGCCAGTGGGCCAGCAGGCAAGCGGCTGCTTGCTGCTTTCCCACACCCAAGCTATGCCTTTATCCTGACAAAACAGACAACAGCAGTAGTGACACCAGCACTGTGGTCCTGTGGTCAGCGCTATGCCGCCTCCTTGCTGCACTTGTGTGTGCGTGAGCCGATGTGGTGCGGCACTGCAACTTGCAGAGCAGCGGAACATCAGGCAGCAGTATGCGCCTGGGCGGCAGGGTGCCCGGATCGTCTTGTACAGCAGCAGTCCCTGCTGTGCCAATGGTGTGGTGCATTCACGCGCGCCCTGTGTCTCGTGTGCTGCGCTACAAGTGCAATGTGCAATGTGCATGTGCACGTGTGTGCAAGGACCAGTACTTCAAATGCCCGGCGTCGCTCACGTGCTCAGCAGGAGGCAGCGTGCGCCTCGCACCGCGCTCAAGCGCGCGTGCACTGCAAGGCGAGGTGCGCGCACCAGTGACAGCGCTCGACGCGCGCGCGAGTGCACTGCAGTAATGGTGGTGTGTCGCGTGTCGGGGCAGGGAGAGCAGGGCAGCATGGGTGTGTCTGACACAGTGGGCTGGGGGCAGAACCGTCCTCACCCCGGGGCTGCACCAACCCTGCTGCCCTGCGGGCAAGGCGGCGCTTAAGGGAGAGAGGACACAAGAACCCCACACGGGGCGGAGCGCCCCGGGGAGAAGGCCAAAGGCCCGGACAGGCCCCAAACCCGCGGTGCAACGCCTACCAAAACGCTATCTACAGGGGGGGTGCTGTGCGCGCCGGCGCGCACACTCCAGGCCCCCGCCGGGGGCGCGTGCTTGGTGCGGGAACTGGTGCCGCCTGCGACGTGCCGGCGGCGGCGAGAGTGCGCGAGACGTGGGCGAATGTATACCTTGTAGGCGTCGGAGCGCCACCGGCCCGCCAGCTGTATGCGCCGCTCCGAGACGCCAGCCGCCGCCAGCGCCGTGGCTGCGCCGACGCGCATGGGCATGCGTGCCGAGGTTGTGCGTGCGCAGTCCTTGCGCCGCCGCTAGGTAACGCACCATAGCGGCAGCTTCCGCGCGCGTGAGCACGCGCGTGCCGGCGCCGCCCCACGCCACCGTCATGAGCGGCTGCGCGGGCGATGTGCCCGCCGGAAGAGCGGACATGATGGCGGCCAGCACCTGCACCGGGTCCATGGGGCCGCCGCCGGCGCGCGCCGCCATTTGTACCACGCCGCGCCGGCCCTGGTTGGTCTTGCTGCCACGGATGGCAACGAGCGGCCGCGGCGGCCGGCACGTCCGTGCCGCCGCGTGTGAAGCGCACGCCGCCAACCAGGATGCAGAGGTCGGCGTGGTGGGTGCCGCAGTCGTATGCCCACAGCTCCGAGGCGCGCAGCAACAGGTAGTAGGCGACGAGCACGCCCCGCCACACTGCCAGCGCAGTGGTGCCTGCCGCCTGCACCGCCGCCAGCCCCGCGGCCATGGCTGTGTACGGGATGCCGTCGCGGTGAAACGGTCGGCGCTGAGAGCTTGCGCACCATCTTGGACCGTGACGTGGCGGCACAGAGCGGATGCTGGGGCAGGACTGCGCGCCGGTGCTGCAGGTGAAACCAGCGCACCGCAGAGACCTTGGCGGCCACAGTGCCATGGGTAGTCCTTGCGCCGCCGCTAGGTAACGCGCCAGAGCGGCAGCTTCCGCGCGCACAAGCACGCGGCATGCGCCGCCCGCCCGCCGCAGTATGAACAACTTTGAAACTGACCGACCGGCAAGAAGCGGCCTGTGCAAACGTGTCATGCGGTAGCCGACACGCGCACGCATTATGCCAGCGGCGGCGGAAGGCAGGCATGCAGGACCCGCCGACACGCATGTAGCAGCGGCATGCGGTGGCCATCATTAACTGCCCAGGCGAGTCACTTCAAATGTTTTAAATGCACGCATGTCTTGGCACACCAGCCTCTGTGCGCTTGGGCAGTAGGCCAACAATGCTGCACCGTTGCGCCTTCTGCAGCAGCAATCCCGCTCTGCCAGTGGTGTGATGCATGCATGTATGCCGAGCTGCCTCGGGCACATGACCGCGCATGAGGTAGGGACTCCAGACGGCGGTATATCCTATGGCGGCTGGCCTGCCCACTCGGACGCCCCGCTCGCCTCGCGCATGCAAGTGCAATGCAAACGCCCCGGATGCCATCCTCACAGTTGAGTTTCCCATGGTGTCGCCGCCCCATTGATGTTGTCACAGCCGGCCGTGGTCGCGGCGGCCGTGCACGCGCCGCCACCCTGGCGGGCCAGCTAGCACTGGGCATAAACCACAGCAATCGGCATTTGGCACCACTGCACTGCACAGGCTGCGGAACCGGTGACGTTGCTAAACACAGGCCACCACGTGGCTGGAGGTGCGCTAGCCTTGCACCCAGGGAGAGTCACTTCAAGTTGAAGTGCGTGCGCAAACTTTGAAGTTGCACGTGACAGGCCAGAACCAGCACACGCGCACCACCGCCACTGCCAATGCTGCTGCGAGGCCAGCATATGTGGTCAACAGCGCTAGGCTGGCAGAGGCGCACGGCCATCATGGCGGGCTTCCAGTCCACAGGTGAGAGTGCACGTATGATGCCAGCTTAAGCTTAAGATGCAGCACGCAGGAGAAGAAGTTGCCTTGAAGGTGGCGATGACGCTGCAAAAGCGGCTGTGGCAGCGCAGCACCGGCAGCAGCTGCCGCATTCTTTGAAGAAGAAGCATCAGCCGCGAGATCACCATAAGCGATTCTTGTCAACATCAACTGCAGTATCGGTAGTTGCCCGCGAGGCTGCTGCTGCTGGCTGGCTGGCGGCTGCAGAACGAGGATGCAAGGTGGCGCCTGTGCAGCAGCTGTTATGGTGGTAATAGCAGGCATTTGCAGCAGCCACTGCTGCAGCTCTCGCTCGCTGAGGCAGCTGTGTTCATCAGCGGACGCAAGCCTGCCTAAGGCTTGTCGAGTCGGCCTGGCACATGGAGCATCAGCTGGTAGTGCCTGGATCACACAATTGTGGCAAGATCCTCAGTTTGTGAATCTCAAGCCGACACTTAGCATCTGTTGCGCTGCTATTTGGCAACAGTGAGTTCATGTTTCAGCTCTGCCATACTGCAGGTATGTCCAAGTTGGGGCACCTTGCAGTTCGCGATCCAGGGTTTGCCAGCGCTGTCTGCATGGCTCATGCGCACCTGTACAAATTACACATATTGGTGACAGTGCTGTCCTGCCGCCGCCGCCGCGCGCGCGCACGCAGTTGTGCTGCGGCCGTACCAGCGGCAGGTGCTGCACGAGGTGAAACGCCTCTATGTGGACGGCAAGCGCCGCATCTTGGTGCCCACGGCCACCGGCGCTGGCAAGACGGTGAGTCGCCGTGGCTGGCGGTAACCTGCGCATTTACCACACGCACACCGCACACCAGCTGCTGGAGCATACATGCGCGAGGCAGTGCCACCTCAATTGCAATGAGCGCAGAGTGAGGTTTGCCTTATGAGCATGGTGCGAGCGGCGCGCCTAGCTGGCACGGCGTGTTTGTGGCGCTGTATTTGCAAGGCCAGTGGCTGCTGCGGTGTGGTCACCTGCAGAGGGCGTCGTTCCAGCACCACAGCTGCCCACGTGTATTGTGACACCCGGCGGTCATCGGCGTGTGTTTATGCTGTGGAACAACACACCCTGCTCACGGGGTCACACTGCTGCGGATGCTGGTGCCCGTGCAGACTGTGTTCTCCCACCTGCCTGCCACCTTTACAGAGCTGGCCAAGAGGGGCACCCTGGTGCTGGCACACAGGTCAGTCCCCTGCCTCTGCTGTTCCACACGCGGCACACGTCACAGCCACACCATATGCACAGTGTGTGACCTGTGTATGCCAGTCACCAGCCACGCTGCCATTGCACACACGTGGTCTGCACGTGCAGCCAAGCTTACGCGAGTCACACCTGTCGCGGCCGCTGCAGTTTGACTGCGCTGCCGCTGCTGTTTTCCGGTGCTGTCAAAACACCACCGTGGGTGCCACACCGCCGCTGGCATCGTGTTTCTGCTGGCGCTGCCCGCCTTCCAATGCTGCGCTGCCACCACCTTCAGCCACTGAAGCGCGCACGCATACCAGAGGCCGTCTATGCGGCCTTGGCTCCTGCCTGCCTATCAAGCTGTGCTGGCTACAGCTGGGATAGCGCCGCCGGCGTGATGCCACATTCAACCGCACTGCCGCCGCTGCCGCTGCCGCTGATGTGTCGTGCTACATAAGGGCTGCATGTGTGGTGTCTGTGTGTGTGTGTGCGTGTGTGTCTGTGTGTGTGTGCGCGTGTGTGTCTGTTGAGGCTGATCATGTCCGCTGTGCCTTCCCCCCCACACCCCAACAACCAGGCAAGAGCTCGTCTGGCAGGCGAAAGAGCAGTTTGAGCGCTGCGGCCTGCGCGCCGGCGTGGAGAAGCAGGGCCACAGCAGCTTGCCCGACGACGCGGTGGTCGTCGCCTCCGTGCAGACGGTGGGCCACCGGCGCGGCAGCGGCGGCCTGAAGCGCCTGCAGCGGTTCAGGGACAAGCCGGTGGGCCTTGTCATTGTTGATGAGGTGGGTGGCGTGGGGGTGGCAGTGGCGGCACTTGCGGCAGCCATCAGGACTGGCGAGTGGCTATTGCGCCTGTGTCTCGCGAGGCCATGTGCACTCTTGTGGTTGTTTGTCAGTGAGTGGTGGGCTGTGATATTGCGGTTCAACACGTTGGAAAGGTGGCTCGGTGGAAGGGAGTGAGTGGTGTGTGCTTGAGTCCTCATGGCTGCAGCGGGCCTGCCTCACGCTGCAGTCGCGAGTGCACTTTTTTCTGTGTTTTGCAGGCGCACCACATGACCGAGGCGGGCCTGTACAACAGAATACAATACTCAATGGTGAGACGCAGTTCTGGCAGCCTAGGCCGCTGAGCAAGTGCAGCGCCAGCTCAGGCAGCCCAGCTTAAACAGCGTAGCTTCTCATGCCAGACGAATAGTCCAAAGCCACAGCGGGGGCTTAGCTTCTACCTGTATGCTGCTGCACTTGCGTGGCGTTAATTGACAATGTGTGTGCCTCGTACATGCCATTCTCTCGAATGCCACCCCGTCTCCAGGCAGAACTTTCACCTTTCTGGAACTGAGCCAGGCCTTGTGCGCCCACAGAAGCTCAGTTCCGCTCTTGTAAAGCCGCAGCGGTGGCACACTTCCCCATGTGCGCACTGCTGCTCAGACCCGGAGCTTTAGTGATATGAAACTCTCCCCCCAAGCCATTCATCCATCCCCCCCACAAACGCACACCTTGCACACCCTGCCACTGCCGTTGCCGCATGTGCCAGAGCTCGGCGTCGGCTCAAACTGCGGCGGCGCCATGCGTGGCGACGCGCTGCTGACGGGCTTCACGGCCACCCCGAAGCGTGCAGATGGCAAGGATCTCACCGCCTTCTTCGACGACGACGCCGTGTGCAAGCCCCTGGATCTGGCGTGGGGCATCAGAGGCGGCCACGTTGTCAACATTGCCGGGGACGTCGTGCGAACGGCGGTGGACCTCACAGGTGAGGCCGCTCGCGTGTGGTCCACACATCTTGCGGGTCACTCTGCCCACTCGGCATGCTTGGCGACACATGGATGTGGCTAGTTGTGAGTTGCGTATAAGTGGACAAGTGCCTCATGAAACTGTTGTAACTGTAAATGAAACTGTTGTAACTCCATGCTCCCATCTGACGGCGGTCAGCCACCCCCCCCAGCTGTACCTGCCCATGCGGCTCAACCAGCACTCCCGGCTTCATCGTCACTGCCGTGGTGTGTGGCAGGCGCTGCCTTTAAATTTGCAGGCAGGAGCCGGTGCACCTTGCATGTGGGGGGCGTGCCACAGATATGTCTCCGTAACAGCAGTGAGGGTGGTACCCTAACGAGTGACCTAGCTTGTGCGCGCGCATGCTGGCTATCAGCTTGCACAGAGGCGCTGATGCTGCGCCCCCCCCTCCCATCAGCTGCGCCCCCCAGCCGCCACATAGCAGCATTGCTGGTGTGCTGTGTAGTGAATTGCCATGACCAGTGCCTGGCAGTGCAGCCATTGCAGAAGCTGTGCCTGCATCACCCGCAGCAGTGTGTGACTCATAGTATTATTCCCAGCCCCACGTGGAGGGTGCCCCACTCGCCCCGAGAGGGTTGAATGTGTGTCTGCCTGCAGACCTTGTGACCAGCAACTGGGTATATACTTCGAACCATGTACTCCAGTAGCTACTGAGGTGCTCAAACCCAGGTCATGCACGCCGGCATAGTGGCTGGCAGGCTAGGGCTCGGCCTGCCAGGGAGGGTTGTTTGCCAGTGCGCCAGACAGATAAGCGCGGTCACGCCCCCGTACGCCTCCACCTGGCCCCCAAACCCCTGCTGCCGCCATGTAAGCAAGCACACAGACTGAGACAGCCTTGCATGCAGTGCAGTGGTAAGTGCCGCGGGCATGACTACAAGACATGCCTCCAGAGAAAACTTCCTTCATCCAAAGTCTCGGTGTCTGAACAACTCACACGCGCCCGCGCGCGCACTGCGCCACTGCTGCTGTGTGACCTCTCTGCCACCGACCTGCCAGACGTGCGCGTGCGCGGCAGCACGGCGGGCGGGCGCGACTTCGACCCCGAGCAGCTCAGCTTCGCTGGGAATACCAAAGATTGGAACAGGGCCATTGTGCACGCGCTGCTCCATTTGCCGCCGCCGCCCGAGCAGTCGGCGCACACGCACCACCTCATCGTTCGCAACGTCGTTGGCGGCACCGGCGGCTGGGGCGAGGCTAGCGGGCGGCTGCCGCGGGTGCTGTGCTTCTGCGCAAGCGTCGCACACGCTCACGACCTGGCGGCCACTCTGTGCGAGGCAGGCAAGTCGCCCCTGGATGTGCGTGTGCTGCCACGGCGTGTGCAGGCCACTGGTGGCAGCGGTTGGGGGGGAGGCGGTGACAGTGGCAGCACTGCCGCTGCCTGCTCAGCAGTCGTACCTGTAACGGTGGCCCGAGGCGAAGGGCTGCCACTAAGCTGGATAGGCTGCTGCAGCTGTTTGCCAAGCTACACTCTCACCAACGCACGGCGATTCATGAGCCATGACAGCAGTGGTGGCCTGCACACATCAGGCAACCGTGTGTGCCGGTTTGGAAGTAGTCAGCACTGACAATCACACTGCTGACAGTCACGCTGCAGCTACTGCTGCTGCTGCTACTGCTGGTGCTGGTGGTGGTGCTCATGCTACTGCTGCTGGTGGTGATGCCGCTGCTGCTGCTGCTGCCACCACGTGCAGGCATACCCGCGGCGGCTGTGGACGGGCAGACGCCGGTTGGGGAGAGGCAAGCCATTCTGGAGCGCTTCCGCACCGGCGAGGTGGCGGCAGTCACAAACTTTGGTGTCTTCACTGAGGTGCTTCACACGCTTCGGCTGCCTCTTGAAGGCGTCACTAACCTTGTGTCTGCAGTCATTGTGGTGCTGGCACCCCCCCCTGCCATGTCCAGTCGTGCCATGTGCATGGTGGCAACAGAGTGTGTGTGTGCATCAACTCGCTGCTGCTACTGAGGACTGCCATGCCCATGCATGCCCGAGCACGCAGCACCAGACAAGTGCACTCCGCTGCCCTGTGTGGCAAGGTCATGCGTGTGTGCATTGTGGCCCAGGGTGCCACCCATCATATGCTGGGAGGCACACGAAGCGCAAGGTCGCAGACAGCAAGCAATCAACTCCTGCTGTCTGCCCTGCTCGCTGGTGCTTGTCTGTGCCCTGCGCCGCCACTCCCGCTGCCATGCCCGGCCGCAGGGGTTCGACGCGCCGCACGTGGATGCTGTGGTGTGCTGCCGCCCCACACTGTCTGAGCCGCTGTACATGCAGGTCAGTCAAATGGCGCACGCGAACCTCGCCGCTGCCGCCGCTGTGCACATCCGCTGTGCCTTTGACTTCTCATGGCACGCCCCCTACGCCGCTGCGCAGATGCCGTGCGTGCCGCCGCCCTGTTGGTGCGCCATGCTGGGGCGCCCACTCCCGCCCCCACTCACCCGCCGGCCGCCTAGCACCCCCCTGCCCCGCTCACACATCCAAGGCGCCTCCCAGCGCGCGTGCGGGGCATCACAGCGCTGGCAGTGCACCCGTCAGTTGTGCAAGAGAGAGCCCGGCTTGTCGCACCCAATAAAGTTTTTTGGCGCCACCCTTGACGCCCACTTTCCCACGACGCTGAGCAATGGCGCCGCAGATGATAGGGCGAGGCACGCGCCCGCTTCCGGACACTCTGGACGGTCTGTACTCTGACGAGGAGCTGCAGCTCGACGCGGCTGGCGAGGAGGGCGAGGAGTCACAGGCTGCAGCGAAGGCGCGGCGTGACGCCATCGCCGCTTCCGACAAGCCATACGTGCGTGTCATTGACGTGGTGGACATTGTTGGGAGGCACAAGGTGAGGCCGCTCATGGGCAAGACAACACCGGTCTGATGTGTTGAGGGAAGGGAGAGGGGGCGGCTGGTGCGGGAGCTTCCGTGTGCATTCCTACGCGCACTGCACGAACTACTATGCGCCAGAGTGATCATGTAGTGGGTCGGATGATGTAGTGGGTCGGCGTGCGCCGCTGTCGGTGTCAACACACAAGCTGCCGCCCTCTGCGCCCGCCAACCACGACACCACGCACGCTGAGGCCGCCCCCCCGCTGCCTGCTCAGCACGCCAACAGCGGTTTCAAACATGCGGCGCGGTGAGCTGCTGTGCACCTCCTGCCGCAGCTCTGGCCTGCCCCAAACAGGCCCCCCCACACACATGCTGCTGCCGCGCTGCTGCCGCCCCCGCCGCCGCTGCCACCATGTTGCTCTGAGCAGGTCATGACCATGGGCAGCGCACTGGGCCTGCACAAAAGCTTCTTTGACCGACAACCCTCCGGCAGCGAACGCAGTGGCCAGGAGGCCTATGCGAGCGTCGGCGACGTGCTCGAAGAGCTGGCGAAACTTCGCAGCACCGCACAGGGCCACAATCTCAGCGAATTGGACAGCATGGAAAAGGTGCAACTGCCCCCCCGGCCGTTGCCTGTGTAGGCGCAGCTGTTACCAATACTGTGGCGCTGCGACCAAAGGTGTCAGAAGTGGCAGGGCCGCCGCTGACGCTGCGGAGGCACACCGGCACCTGCGTGCATGCTCATCTTTCCGCCGCGATGGCTGTGTGGCGTCATGCGTGCATGGCAGTCCCAGCTTATGCCATGCCTTGTGTTGGGACGCACAATACGTGTGCGCGGCACTGGCATGCCCTGTGCGTCCTTGCGGCGCGTGCTGTAGGCGGCCACGCCCCGCTGCCACCGTGTGTGCGCTCACCCGCAGCCAAGCTTGTGCCATTCAACAGTCTGACACAGGGTGACTTGGTGCTCACACGGCCGCTGCAAGAGCATGTGTGATCACTGGAATGTATAGGTGCTTGAGTGGCCAGGTGCCATGCGCACAAGTCACTGGCCAATGCCGCTGGCCGCACCCTCAGTCGGCACGCTGCCGTGCCACTGACACCTCCAAACATAAGGCTGACATACCTGTGCTCACGCCCCCTTCCGTCGCCGCCGTTACTGCTGCTGCGCGCTCGGCAGCTGTGCTTGTGTGTCAAGCGGTCGTGGGAGGTGAAGCCGGAGCCGGTTTACCTCAAGGCAAGCATGTGGACCGCTCACTCCACCCTCTCGCAGTCACCGATGCAGGTTGTGGTGTGCGGCGTGTGACAGCAGCCCTCTGCTGGCGTGTGCACCTTGAGAGCTCACCGCGTCGTTGCAGCAGCCTCGCATCGCCGCAAAAAAATGTTACTACCGGTACCATCCAATTCTGTTTCAGAATCAAACTGGTTGGATGGTACGCGACAAGACGTGATCCACCTGCACATGCATGCGAAATCGAGTTGAACTTGGTGAGTCATAACATCCGCTATTTGGAGCTTCGGATCCGGTCCAATCTGGACTGGGGGGGGGGAGCTTGATAGGCAGCAAACGGCACCCTGAAACGCCCGCCGCTGCTCCTTGTCACGCGCATGGCGTCGCAGGGTGCGTCGTGTGTGGTGAAGATGCGCAGCACCCAGGGGCGCTCCAAGGGGGCCGGCGTCACCTGGTTTTGGAACACCGACAACAGGGGCACCTCGCAGGACGACGGTGAGCACCTGGACGAGCGCCTGTGCGAGGGCCAGAGGTACGCGCTGGCGGGGACAACGGTCGAGGTGAGTCCATGATTCATATGCACATGTGTACACACCTTGTGTACTTCAGGTACTTAAAAGTGCTGCTACAGTACGGAATTAAAAGTATACATGCGTACATACGAAGTGTACCGACCATGCATGGTGGCGCGCCCCTTGCCGCAGGAGGCATGCGTGACGGCGTCCCGCCACCGACGCACCCACACCTTCCGCCGCTCCAGCAGCCTGCCGCCACGTCCGTCAGTCGAGGTGCAAGTCATAGTGAGCGGTTGTGCAGCAGCAGAAGCACTTTGTGGATAAAATTCGGCATCTGGTGGGCCGCGTGTGTGTGGTCCCATCAGTGCGTGAAGCCTGGGTCAGTGCCGCCGCCTGAGTAAGCTGTGTGGGGGGGGGGGCTGGATTTAAGTGGTTGGTGCGCCTGAGCAGGGACCTCAATGCTGGTGCGCAAGTGACCTCTCGCATGGTGCAGCACATTTCTGTCAGTACTGTGAAGCGCACCGTGTGTGTGGCAGTGTGGGTGAGTAGGTGTGTGTGTGTGAGGGAGCACCGGCTGATGCTGGTCGTCGCATGGTTGACGAAACCAGTGTTGCTGGGCCGCCGCACTCACCTGGAAGGGCAGTGTCACTGCGTACAGTGGTCCAAGTACTCGGGCATTATCCAGGGCATGCAAGCGCCTAGCATGCATGCACCACCTCAGCAGCAGTGTCTGTTGTGCGTCGCCGCTCGTCTTTCTGTGGGCCATTGTGCACTGCGCTGCATGGCCTCCTTGAAGCACCAACACTTGAGCTGCGCGCGTGTCATGTGCGCTTGCTGGCTTGGTGCGCCAGGTGCATGCTAAGGTGCAGCTCAATCGCTGCTGCCTGACGCCTGTGTGGAGGTGCGCATAAGCCCTGTGCTGCACGTGGCGGGGTGAATGTGCGTGTGCACCTCCCCTGGTGCTGCGGTGTTGATATGCCAGCTAGCTCCTGATATGATCATGTCACGTGACTTGGATTGGCTGCAGTACATTGACAGGGATTGCAGGCTGGCAGCCTCATCGATGTTGCTCAGCACACATGCTGCACACTGCAAGCCGGTGGCAGTTA
>JAULBY010034227.1:0-14883 GCA_032358315.1 Ophiocytium majus | reverse complement strand
CCTGTCTGATTTCCTGGTCACACGCACCGTGTGCAAAGGGCTTTCCGCGCCCTAAGCGGAGTTTAATAAGAGTACTAACACTTCAAGTATTTAAAGCACTACCATGACTGTGTCAGGCCATCGGATTTCGAAACAGCACATGCAGGAGAGGCTAGCAGCAGCTGCAAAAGGTTGATACCACCGCACACACTTCTGAATCGCTGGCAGTGTTGAACCCTCGCGTGACACATGATTCATGTGTGCAGGACCAGCGCGGCGTGCACACGTGCAACCGATACGGGACCTCCTACCTGCAGCTGCGCCACGTGCGCCTGCGCTGCACGTTCTCGGACAGGTATGGTGGCTTCAACTTAAGGCGCGGATGATTCTTCCATCTTCTATGCTGCTTTATTGGCAGGACTCCTCTAAAAGCACACCGCCACGTGTCTTTGGGTCAATATTTTAGCAGACCACAACCTGTTATCTGCCATAATCATGCCAGTGGCAGCCTTTTGGGCCCGGTTGTGCCCCCGCCACATATACTAGCCGCTTGCTTACTAGCGCCGGCAGGCGGTGCACACCGCGTGTGTCATGGAGCCGCATTACATTTTCATGCCACTGGCTCACGGACCCGCCGGCGCGAATGCGCGCACTGACACTGGATAGTGGCCACATGATGTACTTCCGAAGTAGTACTTAGTCTGATACTAAAAATTGTGATACTACAGTAATTTACTACTGTAGTAAACAAGTACGGTAGTTCACTTGCTGCAGTACTAGTAGTTAATAAAATCATCATATGATGCTACAGCACAGTACCTGCTGCCAGCCTGAGTGTAGATGTCGGCACCAGCCTGAGTGCCACTGACTGGTGTGCGCCATGTCTCAGTTTGGCTTTAAGTTCTCAGGACGCGCGCGAGCAGTGCCGGTGCCTTTCCGCATGTGCACATCATGTTTTTGCACAATGTCATGCCGTGGACGTTTTCCTGTACAGTAACAGTTACTAGTAGTTACATCGTTTCTTTCACGTACGTGTTTACTAATAGGCAACGGCTGTCACAGCAGTACACTCGGAGCGGCGTGCCCTGCATAGGGACCTGTCACTGCACACCGTGTGTGACTGACAGGCTGCCAGTGGCTGCGCGCACACAAGATGCTGCTCTTCTCATCTGACAGTGTGCACCAAATCGAATGTCTCATGACCATGTGCACATGAAGTTGCTACTTGGTTGGCGATGATCGCCGGTGTCTGTGTGTGTGTGCGTGTGTGTGTGTGTGTGCAGGGACACTGGGGGCAGCGTGCCCTGCCTGGGGACCTGCCAGCACTACGCGCACATCCTCCTGCGCTATTCACACCGAGAGCTGGCAGCTGTGGCGGCTCTTGCATGTGGCATCAGGTACCAAGCCTTTGAATGTTTGAAGGAGACCTACTGTCAGTCTGATCGACAATGTAAAGGCTGCCACTGCCATGGCAAGCGTAGACACTGCCGTGGTTGGGGAAAAGCACCAGGCCAAACTACCCATATCCGTGTTGGCGATCTAGATTCTGAAGTAGCCACCAGTCAAAACCAAGCAGGACCGATGTCTAACTTATCATACTACTAGTAGTACTTCCGTTCTTTTCTTGTGTAGGTTCAGCGCCTGCCAGTGGTTTGAAGAAATCCTACAAGGTTGCAGTGCACGGAAAAAGTTCCGAGCTGTTTCGGTGGAAACAGCCAGCGTCGGTGCCACAGCGGCAGCGCCTGCTTGACAATGTGCCTGCGTGCAGGCGGACCGGGTGTGTCATCATGATGGATGCCGCAGTGGCACGTAATAATCATTGACGTTTGGCATTGTGTGCGCGTACACTGGCACACCGCCACTCTGTCTGTCTGCCAAAACAGACAAGCCGTCAGTATGATGGTGTAATAATTTCAGTGCATACCCAGACAGGGATTTGAGTTTTAAGTTTATGTGGAAACCTCGCTCCTTGCTCCCGAGCTGGTGAATACATCTGCGACTCTGTAGTGCTAGGCTAGGCAGTGCACTGGTGGCAGCCAACGCTGTCAATATACCTCGAAGTATAATACACGGTATATTATGTGGGCCGCCGCCTCAAGCGCTGAGGCACCAAGCACTATACTACTACAGTAGTACTACTAGTAGTAGTAGCTATAGTATACTGAAGCACTGTGATCAGGCTGGTGGCTGTACCAGGCATGCTTCCCAACCACTGCTGCAGACTGAGTGTGCCACTGGGCTGGCTGCGGCATGTGCGCCATGATCATCAATCATTATGGTTGTGTCCCAAGTCCCTGCAGCTTGATGAACCATTGTACTGCTTCGTTGAATGACCTTCACCATGTGATTCACTCCATTTTAGAAACGCGGCGGCGTCGCTCTGACTCAGAGTCTTCTGCCGTTGCGGTTTGTTGCCACCCCCTCTCCATGCACTTGCTGAAGAGCAGCCCTCCGCCGGGCAGCAGGACCTCTGTGAGGGCGAGTCCCAGTGAGCATTACCGGGAGGTGCAGGTGCATGGCCCCCTGGATCTCAGCAGGGATGTCGAGGTGGGTGACATCAGGGCTACACCTTGCATACTTTGTCAAGGACGAC
This sequence comes from Ophiocytium majus, assembly GCA_032358315.1. Classification (NCBI taxonomy): domain Eukaryota; class Xanthophyceae; order Mischococcales; family Ophiocytiaceae; genus Ophiocytium; species Ophiocytium majus. Next base: position 12,311 of record JAULBY010034227.1, on the reverse strand, counting down.
TCTCCCAACGGCCTTAACCACTCTCCTTGAGTGCGCCTTGATAATCCTCGGGAGCCAACAAAGTTTAACACGAACTACTAAATTTGGCTATAATACATTATGCTAAAGCTAGCCGCACATGGCATCTGCCTGCCAGCCTGTGTGCTGCGGATTTGCCACCTTGTTCAACGCAGTGCACTGCATGCAGGATATTATTAAATTCCAACTCAAATTGCAACAGTTGCAGGACCTGGTGGCCGTGACAGCCACTGAGGCGCTCAACAATGCGTGCTCAGTGCTGACCAGGTGCCACAGCAACTTGAAGGAACCACGCCTAGTCACTTATGCCAAGTTTAACTCCAACTTCAACTGTTGCAGGTGGTCATGGCGGACGCTGACGTGCCCGAGGAGGTGTGCTCAGCGCTGACCAGCCGCCACGGCATACCCGTGCTTCGCATTCATGACCCCGCCGACGCCATCGCCAGCACATGCGAACTGGCACGTTACGGCTCTGCAACCGGTGCTGTAACGGTTGCCACAAGCACGCCGGCGGCTGCAGCAGCTTCAAGAAGCTCCTCCGTATCGGCCGCGGCTGTTCGCACTACCGGAACCGTCACCGTCGCCGATGCGGCTGCTGCTGGCATAACTACCGCTAGCACCACAGTCACGACAGTCGCAGCGTCAGCCCTGAGAGCAGCTGCCACTGCCGCTGCGACAGCCGGCGATGGCAGCGGCGGCACCACCGTCACATCTGCGAGCTGGGAAACCGTTACAGTGGCAGTGCAGGGCTCCTGAGCACCTGTGGCAAACCTGCCACATGACATTGTACTGCTAGCTTGAAGCGGCTGCCGCCGCGGCAGCGTGCCAAGTTCATGAATTGCAATGACTCAGAGGCTCAGCATGCTGTCACAGGCAGTAAGCAGCTTGTGTCCCTGACTCGACCGCTACTGCCAGCTGTCAGTGTATTGTGAAGGTACTGGGCGTGCCGGCAAGAGACCTTCAAGTTGGCTGCACGCAGTCTGCTCTGATTCAGTATGCTGCTGCCAGCTCACTGAATGCACAGTCGCAGAGTGACTCACTGCTGGCTGCCAGTGGCGCGCTGCAATTTCAACTTGCCAGACTCTTCGGAACCCTTTGCAGTCAGGCTGCTGCCGCCGCGGCGGCGTGCCACAGTGCAACGCCGTGCCCAACAGTTCTGAGCGCTGCGCCTTAGCAGGCACGGTCGAAACTGCATGCCGCGGCGTCAACAGCAACGGTTACCGTAGCGACTTCAATTGAAGTAAGCGTGCATGCATTGCAGCCGGCCCTATGGCATGGCGTGTGCACGCCATAGGTATGAGAAACCATGCTCTCAGACTGTCACACAGTGCCCGGATGTCGACATGCACACTAGCTGCGCCATAGCACCTTCAGTGCGCTACAAGTTGTACGCTGTGTGCCGACACTGTGTGACACCAAAGTTTAAGGTCAGCTAGCTATTAGTAAGTAGCTGAACCTAGTGGCAACACGTGTACCCAATGGCTAGCTCAATTTCCTGGTGTGGGGAGTCCGACTCTCCAGTAGTTATACTTTGAAGTACAGTAACTTCAGAAGTAGGCCACTATAGTTACTGTACAGTAACTTCAGTCGTGGTTACCGTACCGTTGGCATAGTATAGTATGCCATTCAATTTGGGTGTAATACCACATAAAGCGTAATGAATTTCGAAGCCCTCAGGCTGCACCGCGCCACCGGCACGTGCCAATTCTCAATGATTGTCACCGAGTCGGACCTGGAATCCTGCATTTGATTCACAGTACTGTAACAATGTACTGTACATTAGTAGGTTGTTGTGGCCGAAGCTGCTGGCGGCACCAGTTTCAGGTGGACAAGCGCAGGCACAAGATGGCAAAAAAACACCATGTAGCCCACGGCTTATTTAAATTTAATAGTTGTTGCTCGTGCACATGGCAGTCAGAAGTTGACAATGCATGTATATCCAATCCAACTTGAACTTGCAGTGCGGTGCGTAAAATTGAAATCGTAGTTCAGCCTCATTGACAAATGCATGTGAACAATGCCACCTCCGGACTCGGAGTCCGTGTTGCTTTGGACATGTGCCATCATAATCATTCACCCATGCGGCGCTGTCACAGTGCCACATGTTCGAGATATCGGTCGAATGTGAATTCCAGTGACTCATCGGATATGCTGCGGCGCTACCGGGTGTGCGTGTGGCGCTGCTCTGTCCAGCGTGTGCGCAGTTTCGCGCTTCAAACATGATGATCCCAAACTTGACATGGCAGACGTCGTACTAGTCACGCGCACGCATGCCATCATGGCATGCGTGGAAATTCGACGCACTGAGTGGCAGTGGCCCAGTGTCAAAGTTGCATGTACTACTACTACTGGTAGTACCAAGTACCTGACAGTCACTGTGTCTAGCTGACGACGCATGACTCACGGTGCCGCAGTGCACGGAGTCACTGATAGCATGCGTGCCGCCAGTGGCAGCGGCACCAAGGCCGCCTAAATTATAGTATGTCCTCCCAAAAACTGGACGTGCCACTGCGTAATATGGTATGTGGTATACAACGATCACTGCAATGGCGCCCGTTGCAGGGCGCAGTGAGCGGCGGGGGACCCGGAGCCTCCTTCGGATCGGAGTCCAGATTCCATGTTGTGGCCTTCAAGGTGGCTGGCAGGGGCCAGTGGCACCTCAGGCTGGCTTCCAAGGTGGTGGTTCACCAGCTGGTGGCGGTGCGCGAGCCACTGTGCAAGTGCCTGCACGCCCCAGAGCAGCGCTTGCACTAGCGGAGCGACCACCAGCAGCGAGAAAGCGACCCAGGCCGCTGTGCTTGCAGGTTTCGTGTTCCAGTCCACAAGAGGGTAGAGGGCGGTGCCTGCCAGTGTGGGAACAGCAGCAGTGTGCAGTGCGGTGCAGAAGGCGGCTGCTGTGACCGGCACTGTTACACTGTCAGTGATTCAGATGCGTCCATTGCAACCTTACAGAGCAGCCGCTGGCAGCTACTGTAACAGTAACTGCAACACCAGGCGGCATAACAACTTCAAGCGGCATTCATCTACCCATGTTATTATCATTATTATAGTGTACCTCTGGCACTTTTGAATCGATATTAAACATTGTGACATTTACTACCAGTAATTTAGACAACATGATGGTGCAGTTGCGCTTCATTCCAAATTTGATATGTTCTTTAAGCTACGTGCATTTTAATAAATACTTCAAGTACCTCAGTAGTACATACTCTAGGCTACATGTCATTGATACATAGTAACTTCCGGGGAGAGTCTCTGTAACAGTTCTGTTGAGAAAGTGTACTTCGGCGTATTTACTTCAAGTACAACGCATGTAACGGCGTATACCACCTTCAAAATTGAATCAATGATCAGATGCACCAATGATCAGATGCGCTTGTAACAAATTGAAAGTCGCAACCAAACAGAGCACCTGCTATCATAATGAGCTACTGGCAGTTGCTGCTGTGCCGGTGACTCGCCTTACAGTCTGCTGTGCCCTGTCTTGCAGTAAGTTAAACCTGTGGGTGCACTTAGTCTGCCTCAGCATCAGGCTGCCATCATGATGCTGTCGCAACCTGACACTGCCCTCACCTGATGCTGTGCCATTGTCGAGCCCCAGCAGGTCATGAACACCGGTCCACACCCAATACAAAATGCCAAACGCCTGCGGTATCCACACGTGGGCAAGCCGCACCGGTGGCTGTGACGAAAGAAAGCAGTCTCCAAGTGCCAGGACAGCGTTGACGCCATGGGAAAGGTAGCTCATGGCGGCTGTAGTGCCGGCCAGGTCAGAAACCGTCTTCAGTTGCAGCAGTTGATACGGCGCCCGTAACGGTTGCCGGACGTTGCAGTGATTTGCGTCAACAACACCACCATGGTGGCAGCATCCGAAATTGTTGCGGCAGCAGCGGGGGGAAGGGAAGGGGGGGAATGTCATGGTGAGCTCAAGCTACAAGTTGAAGCTGTCAGTGACAAAACTTTTAGTTCGTAACTTGTGTTCTTTCAAATATACCAACGTGGCTGACAGAGTTTTTAAGGTGGCACACAAGGTTAACGAAGCTGCCACAGCGCCTTAATGTGCATCAGTGATATCAATGATATGTGGTTCAGCTCAACAGCCCGAATTAAACCGCCCGTTTAAGTTGGGCTGCTACCATTATGGTAATGCAAGCCTCAGTGATGGCGATGCCATCCCAAACCTGACTCAGCGGCCGGCTCGCACTGCACATGCGCACTGCTCTCACAGACTGGCTGCCAGCTTGAGTGGCGCAGCCTACTACTACGTAGTAGTAGGGTAGCCTAGTAGCATTGTGGCACAGTGACACCGTTCAGTACCTGGAAAGGTTAACCTGAAGCTTCCTCCTTTCAGTCACTAAAAGGGGCGATCACGCCATTACGGTCACGGTTAAAAGGGCTGAACAGTGTTTGCGAGAGTCACCAACACGCGGGCAGCTGAAGAGGCACAAAACATAAACGTCTAAGTAAAAACACTTCCCGTACCACTTCATGCTAGAAGTATATTACCGGCATTATACTACTGGTGGTACTAATAGCAGCATGCTTCATATCATATCTCATTCACTGATGGCATAAGGAGCTTCGATTGAATGAGCCGCAACTCTATTCACTGACAGCCAGGTCATACATCATGGAACTGTTACAATGGCTATCACAGTGGCATGTGCGCCACAACTTCATCCGCGGTTGGACTCACCCAGTAGAGTGCTGACATTGTCGTGAAGCTGGTCACATAAGTGATATCCTGGAGCACCCAGGTGGCGACTAGCAGCCACCTTCCGCGCCTCGGGGTGTTGATGTCGAGCTGGTGCAACTTGAAGTCCGAGTCGGCGCCCGTCCCACGCTGACCACTGACACAAGTGTCACTAGCAGCTGATGGCAGTTGGTTGCCTATGCCCCGGCAGAGGACGGTCGCTGCAGCTTGGCGTGGCGAGTCGCCCAACGCAGTGGTGCTGCTTGTGCTGCAGCTGGCAGTGCCGCTGCGACCACAAGACTTAGTGATGCTGCTGCGGCAGCCACTGGCAATGCTCGTGGTGGCCGTCATTTTTGCGGCGTGGTCTGACTCATGGGAGTCACTCCCGGAGCCGCTGCCGCTGCAGCTGCTGCAATGGCTGCTGTTGTCAATGCTACTGACAGCATTGGCCTCCAGCATACACACGCTGCGGGTTGCCCCAAGGCCTATGCGTTCGACCACATGCTGTGCCCTGCCGCAGCGCCAGCTTAGTGATGCTGCCAGGCTGAAGTATATCACCTGCAGCAGCAATCAATTCCACAAGTGCACAGCAAGGTGTTCATTAGATTTAAAACTGAGGATTCCGAACACTGTCAGACTGACTCAGGCATCCGCCGGCTGCCAGCTGCAGCATGCATGCTGCAGCCACAGTCTGTGCTGTCACACATTCAACTAGGCTTAGCCCTAAGGGTCAGACAGTCTCTGTTCTGTCACGGTGCTCCATGTCACAGTGGTCGCAGCCTGAGGTTGTCAGTGACTCGTTGACATTGGCAAGCGGTCCGGGAACAGTCACTGTGTCTGGCGATGTGAGATGGTGACACAACGGCAAGTGCCCCAGGGGCGCCCCGGTTCACTTCCACCAGAATCGAAGGCCAAGATATACCGTAACCCGCCCAGTTTCGATACACATTTCGACCTTCATCGTTGAATACACACAACTTACCAGCATCAGCATACAATAAGGTGGGGGTGATTTTATTTGAAAGCCCAAGTCATGAGGTGCACACAATAAAGATCCCAGAAAAAAATACGCCCATGGTGCTCAGCAGTGACTTGAACTCAAACTTCAACATTTTGCTCAGCAGCAGCACCTGAAGTAGCCCGCCCAGTTATGATACACCAAGGTACACTTCTGTATATGGGGGTTCCTGACACTCTGGTGGTATAAGTGTACTCACCTGTCTGTAGGGAGGTCATACATATGGCTACATGAAATTTGTACATGCAGCATGGCTCACAACACCAAGTTGAAGTTGTGTGCTCAGCAGAAAAAACAAGAAAAAAACCTTCATATGCGCCCCAGGCGTGACCATTACACACTCCGCGCACAAACATGTGTGGGCGCATTGCCCGCAGCATAGGCTGCCCACCCAATGAGGTTTGAGCAAAAACCACTGAGGTGTGCCTTAGTTGCGGCCACCGCCGCGGCCGCCCCCCCATTGCCTGTAATCACCGCCGCCCGTGTGTTGCACCCCCAAAAGTGCTAGTTTGGACAGATTCGCGTCAAACAAAGTGTTGTAAACTGGTGTACGCTGTGCCCCTACACCTGGCCATGAATATGAGAAGGACACATGGTTGGTAAATGTAATTAGGCCGCAGAATGGTCAAGCACTGGCTGCTGAGCAGGCTACTAGTAAGGAACAGCTGCTGTACTTAGTCTAGTGGCCAGCATGCTGCGTTTTAAGTCGCCATATTGATGTACACTACTGAGTTTTACCACTGTCCTGCAACGCACACAAGTGGGAGCATTAATCAAACCACTTTCAGCCTCAAACACACGTCCTGTGGTAGTAGACAGCCAGTGCAGGTGGGTACCTTTGACGCTGCTGCTGAGCAGCAGCAGCAGTGTCCCCACAGGGCACTGCTGCACCACGGTGCCTTCAACACTGCCACCCTGCAGTGCAGGCATGCTTCCGGCATGGCATTGCCTCAAAGCGCTACTGAGCACCTGGCTAGCGTCGCTGCCAGTGGCACAGTGGGAGGGTGCCAGCATCAGCTACTATGAGGGGCACACCGCAGCGTGACGTAGACTTGCCTCAGCAGCAGCATTATTCGATGATCTCTGCCTTAGCTGACCGACACGCACCCGCCGGCGGTCGCTCGCTGCTGCCCAGCCTTCAAGTTGCCCCTGCATCTAGCTGGCATGCTCAATGCACCAGGGCAGGCGGCAACCGTGTGCCCGGCATGCCAGGCCGCCACACGGCGCCGCTCCAGGTGATATACCACCTGGATGTAACGCTGCCACCGCAGGCTCGAAGGCGGTGGCGGTGGCGCCACGCAGCACGCCAGCGGTGGCCCGAGTCTATGCGGCAAGCCTTACACCTACGCTTGGCCTGGATGGTGCTACCTGCTGACCACCGCCCTCCCTTGGAGGCGTAGGTTAGGGTGCATATCCGCGGGAAGGGGTGCGAAAGCAGCAGCAGCAGCGTTCCCACCCACCTATCGCACCATGCCCGGCCGGGGTCGGCTGGAGCTGCGACCTGTTGCTGGCTTGCTGCCCTGCTGTTGTGTCGATTGGTCGCATCTGTGCTCCTCTAAGCGGCCATCACACCGGGTGTTATCTAACGTTGAAATCCACTGTATCGAAACAGGGCGGGTTACGGTTACCGTAGTTACTGTACTAGAAGACGTAGTAAAGTACTACTAGTAGTACTTCGAGAAGATGTAGTAACCCGCACGGTACTAGTACAGCTGACAGTGTCCAGACCAAGTGCGGAAGTAGTCATCCGCCGGGCAGGTGACCGTCTGGCACGGACTTGAGTACTTTAAAAATTTTATCCTGGCCACGGGGTGTTGAATGTACGATATTATTAATAAGCTACATAAGGAGGAGCCTGCAGTTGAAAAATCCGAGGTCAGTACAGTGTAGTTACTTTATAATATATGGAGTGAGGCCAAGTTTGGCCGCCGGGTCAACCGGCTTTCAAATGGCCCCAAAAATTACCCGTTGTACGTGCCACTGGGTTACCATGAGTGCCTAAGCAAAGTTTGTGAACTGCAACGAGGTCAGCACGGCCCAGAAAGCTCATTCTTTAGGCTGCTCTTCAAGAGGCTATTACCAATTTGAAATCTTCACGCTGACAGTGTATTGTAGTACTGGTAGTTCAATTTTTTTTGGAATAATTATTTCTCACCCACCTTGAGATCCTCACTCGGACTCGGAGGTTTAGAGCAGAGCACGAGGCTCAGTGCGCATGAAGGAGGCCCACGGCAGTAGACGACATGTGCACGCGCACCGAAGCCGCTGCTGCCCAGTCAGCCTGGCCAGCGCAAGTTCTCATAGCTATTATACTTCAGAAGTACTACGTAGTAATTATTATGATAATCATGTTCACTGGAACAGCGCTGCAGCAGTCACTGTTGGCCACCCTACCAAATTGAGTTTTTCAGCACATACTGCCGCATCCTGCACGGCCGGCACGGCCTGTTTCTGGGGGGGGTGTACTACGAATAAATACGGGGTTGTTTCACGCACTTTTTTACCGCCGCGATTCGCAAGGGCCGCATTCAACCAGCTCTGTGACTCACGGAATGTCGGAGCTGGCCCTGTATGTCCGAGTCAGTGTACAGTTTATTGCACGGATCACCCAGGGCGACGGCCAGTCCACCAGGACAGGACTCGAAGTTTCAAATGCAGCTATTACTCATCAACTTCAAGGGCCTGGCACACTGCCAGGCTGGCAGCAGCATGATGGTCGGCAGCAGCAGCCGCTGCTGCAGCGACGTCTGGCTCCTCTGATGGGAGGTCCAGACAGAGCTGTGCCCCAGGCTGTGCCGTCGGTGCTGCGCCCCGCCCTACCTAGAGCTGTCCCACTGGCGGCCACCGCCCTACCTCTGCCACCCCCGCCCTGCTACTCGGTGACCCTGGCGCCGCTGGTTCTGAATCAGCAGCACAACGTCATGCTCAAATTGCTAACCAACCCATCAGCAACAGTACAGCAGCAGCCCCCAACACTGGGTGCTGTGCTGGCGCAGGCAGCGCAAGGCCACGGCGCTCTCTCTCTCGAACACGGCAAGCATGCTGGTTTTGCATGGCTACCGCGGCGTGTGCCTCTGTCCGCAAAACTCGCTATGTCGGCGAAATGATGAGCGTTCGCTAAGTTACACGCGGGGAACGCGCGGCAAGTTGAACATGATGTAAACATGTTGAGTGTGTGGGTAAGTGCCAGCCGTATGGTAGCTTCCCCTAATACCTTGGCCCCTGGGGTTTGAACTACCCGTCTGACCCCCCCGTCCTTTATCGCCATTCCCTATATTATCAAAGGTAGCTTATAAGAGGTACGCTTGTTCAGAAAACTTGACGCGTTCTTGCCGCACGGTGCATTATGACGTCTGCTGTCTCAGACTGGCATGTGTGCCATCTTGCCATGGCTCTTGCACGCCCACAAGTGCAAAGTTTAATAAATAAAAGAAGGCCAATAAACACTCCCGGTTGTGGCCCACAGGAAATCGCCAGGCCAATCCAGGATGGCCTTTTTCTTAGATTTATGATGTTATGATGTGTGTCAATAGCCGTCACTGACAAGCCGTGACTCGGAGACAGGGCCTTCGCATGACTCATTTGGGGGATTTTTGAATGATCAGCACTGCAGCAGCTGCTGGAGCGGCACTTGCCTGCAACAGTAGAGACCAATTGGTGAAGAACATTGGTAGGTATACCGCATCGCCAAGGTTGGCGAAGAAGACCACGCGCCACACCAGAATCGCAGCCAAAAAAGCGCAGGCCGCCGCGCGCAGCGCCGCGAACCGCTGGGGCCTCATGAACGCGCTGCTCCCCGCTGCCCGTTGCAGCAGCGTCTCCTGTCCGCTGTCCGCTTGCCACCCCAGCTGCTGCTGGAGCGTCTCCCTCCGCACGTGCAACGTCTTCATCGTGCGTGTCTGTGTGTGTGTTGGTGTGTGTGTGTATGTGTGTGTGCGTGCGGTGCGTGCGGTGCGTGCGTGTTGACTTGCGCGGCGCGGCGTCATCAAATCTGGAAGGTGCTGCGGCGAAATTCAATCCTTCCGCCCAAATTTATTTTAACTGTAATTTTTTAAACTGATCTGCTGGCATGGCGCGCGCGGGTCGCTCTTGTCGCATTAAGTTGGCGGCGATATACCCTGCGCTCGAAAGCGGGTGCGCCATGGCTTGTGTGCCGCTGCTCAGTGAGCCACACCTTCAGCCGTCGCCCCTGCATGGAAACGGCAGCATTAAAATTTGTCTGCTGCATGGGAACGTCAACTTGTAAGAGATGATGTTGTCCGCAACACAGAACAACGTACCGAGACGTACCTGGACGGCGGCCCCGCCGGGCGCACCTGGATGGTGCAACGTAGCATGCTTGTTCATGAACAGGTGTGAGCGGAGTGTGACGGCAGGCAGCCTAGGCTGCAGATCCCCGTTGCCGCGATGATGAACAGGCCCCGGCCCCCCGGGAGGGGGGGGGGGGGGAGGGGAGACGTCACGGGTGCTGCGTTGTTGTCGCGACACTGCTCTGTGTGTGTGGAGGAGCTGCTGAAGCCAGCAGCGGGGCGCACAGCAGGCAGCAGCCTGCAGCTGTTGCTGCCGTCTTGTCCTCTGACACAGCAGAAACATTGCCTGCCCGGTGGCCCACGGCTGCCGCACTGCACAGCCGCCGCAGTCGCTTGGCAGCCGCAGCAGTGCTCGGTACAGCTATAGCACTGAGTGACGGCGCCCCCCCCGGCGCGGGGGAACGCGTGGGGGGCTGAGCGTCGCCGTGTGCATGGCGACCTGATAAAACCGCGCACAACCTCAACCTCGAGCTGCACAGCGCCCCTGAACCTGATTGTCACACCCCTCACCTGGCTGCCCACACCACCACACACGGGGGAGCCACCACTGGGCCACAACGAGAGGCGAGCGGGGCGTCCGAGTGGGCAGGCCGGCCCGCCACAGGATGCACCGCCGTCTGGAGTCCCTACCTCACACCCCTCATCTGGCTGCCTGCCATCATGGGCTACCCAGCACCGCCTCGTATTACTAAGAAGCACTGCCAGGTGTCACACAGTGGCATGTCATGCCGCTGCTGGCTGCCTGGTCCAGGACCTTCCGCCCGTACCCTGGCTGCTGCCCTTACCCCACACGGGGCTGAGGCGCCTGGCCCAGTGGTCGCGCCCCCCGTGGCCGCCAGCTAGTGCAGCAGCAACCAAACGTGTGTCGAAACGACACCATGAACTTCAACACCAGATCCGCGTCCAGCTGCTGGTCCAACCAACCACGCCCAGCAGCACCACTGGTGAGGGGTGTCGCGTGTCACTGACTTGACACATAATACCATTAGCACTGCACCTGGTCCAGCAGCTCAAAATTTACTACTTCTGTAGTAGTACAGTAACTGTGTGTGTGAGGTGCTGCCGCACTGGTGTTACAGTAGGCACTTGTCATTGACAATGAGATCTGATTCTGATGACCCTACGGCGGCCCCGTGCGGCAGCCGCCGGGCGGCCGGGCGGCGTCACTGGGACGCTCCGCATGCCTCTCGATGTCAGACGTGCTGGCTCCCGTTCAAGGTTGTTTGTGGCCCCCCGTGGTGGTCCGTGCAGCAGAAGACACGAGCAGGCAACTGGAAGCCCCCACGTGTAGGGTTGCACGAAAACGAATGTGGGCATTGTTTTCTTGTCATAACATGTGCAATAACTTGCTACGGTGGGCCAGCAATCATACAAGAGCACCACACATAGCCCACACACGCCTGCACCAGGTGTTCCCGTCAATATTATCTTTAACATTAACCATATACGTTGTATAATATACTATAGTACGCTCCGTATATGGCGTATAATATGGCTTGCTCATACTTCGGAAGTATACATTTTCGCGCAACCCTACCCACGTGGCACTGCGGGGCCGGGCGTGCCAAGCGATTACGAATAGTATTCACATTTTGGGGGCAGATGCTGCATACTTAGGGCCATTGACGGATGCGTATGAGGCTCATTTGTTCAAAATGTCTTCCTAACTGTTACACTGGCAATGCAGCTAAAAATGCCCACAAAATGCATTTGGTGGGCGTTCGTGCATGCATTTGTAGTCCTTATAATAACTTATAAAAGTAGGGCATCGCAAAATTTCCGCACGACTTGCAAAGGTTTCCCCCGCATTACCGCTTGTTCCTGGACATGATGATGGCATACGCTTTGACTTCTTCAGAAGTACGTGGTACTACGTCGGAAGTACTGAGTCTTGCCCAATGGGGCTGGTGTCTGACTAGACCTAGGGTATGCGGCCAGGAGCTGGGTGCGCGATTCGGAACTAGAAAATACTTACTGCAGTAGGTAATTATTATTGCTTGCTCGCATTCATTGACAATTTGGTGCTACTGCCATTAGCAATACTTCATATGTTAAGCAGCAATTGTGGTTCATACTAGTAGGGATTACCGCAAAATCTCACACTAGGGTTGCACAACTCCGTATACGTATATTACGGCGTATACGTATATGCCATATAATACGGCGTATAATACTGTAGTATTTCAAGGCCGTAACGCAGCGGCGCGCGCAGCGGCGCGCGGATGCGCAGGCGGCCAAGGCAGAGGCGCAGGCGGCGGCGCCACCCGCCGCC
>JAULBY010034226.1:0-40972 GCA_032358315.1 Ophiocytium majus | reverse complement strand
ACGCGCACCCCATGTGCACGAGGCGTTCCGCACCCCAAGCGGAGTTTAGTAGAAGTACAACAATGACAAATCAGTGAAAAACAGTAGCAGTCATTGGACAGGTGCTGAGGTAGCCAATCTTGCGGCTCCAGAGCCCTTGGGGGGCAGCTGCTCTGCTGGTGCGGGTCCTTGGTGCACTGCATTGCCACTGGAGGGAGCAGGGTTGCCATGGGCATGGCCATGCCTTGGTGCACAATGTGTTGCCGCTGGAGTGAGCAGCGCTGCCATGACCTTGGCATGGCCTGTGGCCTGACAATTCGCTCCAGCTAAACACGCACCCGAGAGGGCGCCCTGTCATTGCTACCTGCTGTTGTCAACACTTGGGCCTGGCAGCGCCAGCTGCTTCCCAGTGTGCCCGCCAGCTTGCATGGCACCTATCTAGCTGGTGCTGGCTCAACTATGGTGCCTTGCTGGCTGGTACTTAGTCAGCTGGGGTTCACATTACTGCACTTAATTTGTGTGCTGTTTGACTACGTAGTACTACTGTAGCACACAGGACTTTGTGTGTCCATGTGCACTGCCGGGCATGTGCCATGGCCACCCGTGGGCTTAGTGGCATGCAAGACATGGGCTCTTGCACGGACACAAGTGCAAGTGCAAAAAATAAAGCTACTGTCGCACACTGACGGTGCTGCTGACAAGTTCCTGCCCCCCCCCCTTGACTTGAGAAGTGCTCAGCAGCAGCAGCACAGCTGCTGAGCACCAGCGTGGACTCACCAGAGCTGGCTTTGCAGCTGCGGACTCCGCGCTAGCCCCGGGCCTGCACGCGTACGGAGGCACTCAGGCACGGGAATGATCTCGCCGTGTAGGCACCCGTGCTACCGCCGCCTGCTGGCCGCCTGCTGGTAGTTCTGCTGCCAGTTTGCTTCTGAACCTGATGCCGTTGCAGAGTTGTTGCTGCTGCCGCGCTGCTGTTGCTGCAGCAGCTGTGGCGCTGCAGCTGTGGCGCTGCCTTGCCTCATCCTGCCTCCCCCAATAGCAATAGCCCTAGCCTGCTGCTGCTGCCGGTAATGCGGCGCGCGCAGGCGGTCGGTCGCGCCTGACCATCGCCAAACAGACGCACACACACACCACACTGATGTGTCAGTTCACGCGTGAACGTAAAAACCATCAATCACAGTCATTCACGCTCGTGAAAACAGGAATGAATTTCACGGGACCCGCTTTCGCTGGTCCCACCTGGGGGGGGACCCATCAGCGGGCCCGCCCTTAGGGGGGGGGCATCGCGTGTGCTGGGCCCCTGTCAAGCAGGTCGACCTGTAGGTTGTAGCTGGCTGCTGAGCACGTGTTGTGCTCAGCACACGACCCGCATGCTCAGCGGCCAATGCTTGTCAGCGGCGGCTGAGGCAACGCTGCATGCAGTCACTAACTTCTACTTGGGTGGTCTGGGCACACAGTGCACCCTTGTCAAACATCAGCATAGTACTCTTATTAAACTCCGTTTAGGGCGCGGAAAGCCCTTCGCACACGGTGCACGTGACCAAAAGGGACCAGATGGGTAGCGAAAAAGCTGGCAATGCTCAGCACTGTGCGTACTCTAAGGGACATGTACAAAACATGCACACATGCACTTACCATTGCTTCGTGCACGCTGGCATGCATGACACGGGGTCTTGCACGCCGACAAGTGCAAATCACGAATGACAGGCTGTCATCTCTAGAGGATACTTTTGGCAGCTCCTGTGCACCCAGGAAGCACACACCGCACTGATGAGCACAAGAACCCCTTGACGTCAACATCACAGCTCAGCAGCAATATCACTGTAACCAGAAGGAGTGCCAACCGCCTGTCCAAGCCACGCAAACAAACATAGAACCAAAAAGTCGCCACACCAAGGTGGGGCGTGCGCGCAGTACACATGTATACATACATGTCCAAGTATGTAGGTATTTATTTCAGTCGCCAGCCACTTGCGGCGAGGGGACCAGGTGCTCCATGATGGTGCCCAGCTCCGCAATTGCGTGCGCTGCACCCATGGAGCGCCCCGCCTTGTTGTATGCCTGTCGGCTTGCCATGCGCGCCACTGCACATGCCCACCAAGCCGCTGCCAGCCGGTCGCTGACGTGCACGCCGCGAATTGTGCTGCCAGTGGGCGCCTGTCACACGAATCCAAGTATAAAAACACAACAGAGGCATGATATGAGGTACACGAACAGGTGGACTTGGCGTAGCGGCTGGTGTCAGAATTATCAGGATTGGCGCATAAATACAAGGACCGTACAGTACATGCATGTGCTCCAGTTTATGTGTGTACACATACTACGTACTACTGTAGTAGTATGTATGATTCATGAATTATGAACGATATAATAACACTTCACATTCAACAAGAAGCGATGTGCAACAAGTGCACACGTGTGCAGCAACGTGCGCATGCGTGGGGTGGTTGCTAGCGGCAGTACTGCCAGGCAGGGTGTCTCTCAAACGGCAGGCTTTGGTGTACCTACCACAAATGCTTGTCCACGACGCAGCAAGTGGTGGCATGGAGGAGCGCGGTGTGTGTTTGAAAGGTCCCACAAGAAAAGTCCAGGCGGACAAGCCAGTTATGTGAAAAAAAACATATATTTGTGTGCAAAAAAAAACGCACATGAAAACAATAACAATACAACTGCAGAAAGTTCCAGATCCAAACAAGTTTCCAGCATTGCACAGACGACAGCCCAGCCCACCTTGTCCTCTGCTGATGAGCTTCCCCCCTCTTGGCCCTGCTCCTGCTGCGCTTGTTCCTGCCTGCCCTCCAGTAGCGCGCCCCATGCAGTGAACGTGCCCAGGGCACCGCTGAGCACGTCTCCTAGCCCACCACACCGCTTAAGACCCCCCGCAAGGGCGCACGTCACTGCGTCCGTGCCGTCGGAAATGTGGTCCTGGGCAGCATGTGTCACGGCATGTGCATGGACAACATGAAGTGCGTATTCATGCTGGTAAGTGCGCTGGTAATACGGTGTGTGTACCACATGCTTGCATGTACTGCAGAAGTATATGTTTGATGTGCCTCTGAGAATAAGCCGTCCTGGGTGAGGAGTGCAGCGGCATGGCAGACCCTAAAGGTAAAGATCACGTGAGGTGTCGTGGCAGTACGACAAGCCTGGTTTGAGTGGCGACACTGCATGCTAGCCGCACTGCCTCACTGCCTCACTGCCATTTTGCCTGCCATGAATTGATTTGCCCCAGCCTTGCACATGGCACAGTGGGCATAGCAGATAGTTCACGTAGCAGCACCACCATCAACACCCAGCGGCTTTGCTCAGCAGCAGGAGCACAGCAACCACGCTGACACACCTGCTTGTGTGTGTGGCCTTTAGCAGCGCGGTGTGCCTTAACAACTTCGCTGCCTCAAACCACCGCAGCCACCATCACTATCACCACAACCACCGCCAGCGGCGCTTATAAGGCGTGTGCCACCCAGCGTCGAATTGGTCAGCCTGGTCTCTCACGTCCGGTCTTTTTTTTTGTGGCTGTAAAAGTGACTGACCACCTCTCAGTGTTTGCATTGTCAGCTGGTAGACCATTTTTGAAGTTGTTTACGAGGCTTTTAAAGTGACTCCCTTGTACGCTGCTACCCGCCCGTATCTATAGGGCATGTAACTAAGCCAGCTTGAGCACCAAGGTGACGTCGCCACGATCAACAACAAGGTGATACTTTGAAGTACATACTTCATGTCACATGTGTATACATACTTGCAAGTACATACTACATCACATGGCGCTCTCTCGCGCATTCATGCGTCTTTGTCTACAGCACTCCATATGGCACTGTCTCAGCGCGTGCTTGTGTACATGACGGCGCCAGGGGTTTGCGGGGCGGGTGCTGGTGTGGGCGGGGGGGAGGCACGGCCTCGCATGGCAGCCTGGCGGGTGACCTGCCCTGGCAGGTCGAGCCCTAGGTAGCCCGCTAGCCCTTTCTTTGTTTGTACACATACATTGCCATGCATTTGCCAAGTGTCATGCGCTCCAGTGGGCGTGCTGGCATACATGTCATAGGCTCTTGCACGCCCCCAAGTGCAAATAAATAAAACTACATCACATGTGTACACATTGTGCATACTTCAGTACAAGTATACATACTCTTTGTAGTATAGTACAAGGTGTGTACCTGAGCCCCCTTGAGCACCACGGTGACGTCGCCGAGTGCATGCGCCAGCTGCCTCACGTGCTCAGTAGCCGGTTCCCATGCGCTGCCCCCCTGTTTTGGCAGCGCAGCCTCCTCCAACCCCACGGCTCCCCACAGCCGCACAAACTCCATTACGTTGGGTGTCAGGGTCACCCGCGAGTTGCCGCGCACAATGTCCGGGTGCTGCGCCACGTGGAACAGGCCATCTGCAGTAGCAACAAACAGTTAACGTTTGAAGTTGTACTTGCCGGACGGAAAAGAGTAATTGCAATATATATATTGTGGGCATGGCAGCGGATGTGGGGCACGGCAGGGGACCAACGCTACCAGGCGGATTAGACTACCTGGAAGAGATGGAGCTGACACAGCGTGTTGAAGTTGGTGTTGAAGTGAGTGTTTGTGTGTGCTGGTGTGGCAGTGGCGGCTGGGCTCCAGTGGCGCACCACGGGTGCAAGCAGAGTCTGCCATCGCTAGCAAACCACTGCCGTCTTGTCCATTGTAGTCACGGCGGGCTCAACTTTCGTAGTGCAACTGGTACCAGTGAGGTTGTCTATTGGGTGCCTCTCAACGTACGGTATTTGCCACATTTTGCGTTGTCAGCTACAATAAACGCTAGGATGTAATTATTGAGTGGTCCACAAAGCAACATGCCAACATGCCCCCCCCTTCATTTTGAACCTCCAAATTCCACCTCAGGCGATTACTTCGGAACAAGACGGTAATCGCATATAATGGCATATTATTGCCACATGTGCAAGTGTCCTTGCAGCATGCCCAACGCCACCGCCACCACCACCACCATGCACACCGCCACCATCACCAGTAGCTGCAGCAGCAGCAGCTCCAGTGTCAACACATTTACTTCAACTCTCAGGTCTGATACACCAACATGACCTCACCTGCGTCTATGACGACTGGAAGGTTGTCCTCACGCGCGCACGCCAGTACCAGCTTCAACTCACTAACTTCAAAATCTCTGGACTTCTACACAAACTTGAACTCACCTGCGTCTATGACAACGGGAAGGTTGTCCTCGCGCGCACACGCCAGCACCAGCTTCATAGCTTCCGCCATCATGGTGTGGCGCCCCAGGCCCGGCCCCACAACAAGGCAGTGCACGCGCGAAAAGTATGACACAACCGCACGCGCCATAGCCGCCTGCGCTCAGCACACAGCAGAGGCAAGTGCACAGCAGCACGCCGGGGTAAGCGGCACTGGTGGTGGCAGGGCACAGCCGCACGCTGGGGCTAGTGGTTGAAGTGCTGGTGATGGTGGTGGCAGTGGTGCGGGGCGAAACAAGGGTGGCATCGCAGCAGCAGCGGTTCTATGGTACTGGTGCGTAGGCAGCAGCAGGTTGAGTATGCAGGTTTCAGCCCATGTTTGCACATGACAGTGATCTCAACTTCAACTCGGAACTTCAAGTTGGAACCCGTCTGTGCCTCAACCCACCGCTCCTTGGCTGGCCTGTCCCTCCTCCTCTTGCCAGTCGGTGTGGTACACGGGGGTCACCATGAGTTCAGGGTCGTAGCCCTTGATCACTGCAGCAGCACCAGAGCGAGCACAATGCTGCACGCCGTGAGCACGTGCATGTTCACAAGCAGACGATCTTGGAACGACAGCGCCCAAGGCTTACAACACCCACAGGCAAACGTCAGATGCCATGCTGTCCTCGGACTTGCCTTGCGAGGCTGTGTCCGCCGTCAGCACGTACGACAGGTCAGAGCCCACCCTCAGCGCGCTGATGGCAGCAAAGTAAGGAGCTCCCGTGTAATCCGAGCTGCCTCCCACTACACCAATGCGACCAGCCTGGCCCTTGTGGGCAGTGAGTGTGAGGGGGGGGACCAGCCGCCTGAGGCTTCCTTCCATGTCGGTTCTGCTGAGAGTGGACATGGTGCTGACCAGGCGCGTTGTGAGGGCGGCGCGGAGGGCCCCACAGCGCATCACCTGCAGGGCACACGCGGTGTGTTGCAATTGCCAGCCTTCGAACTGCCACCGTTGCTGACGTCGACGTCGATCGACTGCGCACTGAAGCGCGCCGTTTTGCTGAGCACGGCACCGCACGCGCGGCGCGCGCGCTTGGGGGGGTCTCTTAGGGGAGTCCTATGAATGTTGGGGGAGGCAGAAGGAAGGGTTCTAGTCTTCTGACCACCCACGCGTGCGGTCCACTGGGGCGCCCCTGCCACGACTGCATGGCCGGCATCGCGCAAGCAGCAGTCAACCAAAATAATCACTTGAGGCCTGAGTGCTTGAGGCGGAAAAAACAAAAGTAAGATTGATGTGTATCACCCTAGCCATGCGTGCAAGTCATGTCGACATGTCCACTGCGGCAAGTGTCATACATGCCTGTATCAGATGAGTGCATGCGCACTCAGGCACAGAAGGTGTGACAGCGGCTGCACCAGGGGAAGCAGCCACACCAGCAGCAGAGGCAGCACAAGCAGGCCCGCGCACGACAACTGGCGAAATAGGGCCAGGAGCAGGGGGTTCGGACTTCAGTATTTATACCTGCCTGTACTACTGCCACGTGGGCATGATATTTCAACTTCAGAGACCACAAGCGACCAAATGGATGTAGCTCGCCGTTGGCATTGCGCACTACCCTTGTCCGCCCCCCCATCTGCAACTTGTGCAACTACGTGCAACGGATACTGGAAGGCTGCAGATACTACATAGACTGGCCAGGAGAAGGAAACAGCAGCAGCGCTGGCATGGGCAGCATGCCAGCCGTGCTGCTGTACAAATAAAGGCAAACATGGGCAAATCAAGTGCACCACACGGGTGGGCACTGAAAGTAGCTGCAAGGGAGAGCGGCTGCATGGCTGGCACACGGCATTGTCTGCACGCCAACGTGTCAGCCCCCCACAGCGCTAACAACGCCTCTGAGTCAGTCGCTGCTGCTACCACAGGTGGACCGGTTGCTGTGCACACCAGAGTCAAGAGAACGTGCGCTGCACCACAGCCGACACCGCCTCTGCCTCCTACTGAACCCACCCGCTGTGCCAGCCAGCACAGACAGCGTGGGGGCTTGCCTGCTCGCATCTTGTGCCGCACAAACCACCACCGGAGCGGGCACCACAAGCCGAGCCAGGTCGAGAGACATGCGGACCGTCAGTGTGCGCAGGCCGGCCCGCCGTAGGATATACCGCCGCCTGGAAGGACTGTCCCCACCTCGCGCCGTAGGATATACCGCCGCCTGGAATGACTTCCCCCACCTCACAGACAGACAGTCTCCCCCCCCCAGGATAAACTGCCGCCTGGAATGACTGTCCCCACCTCACAGACAGACAGCGCGCGCGGCGCGGCGCCGCTGCCTGCCCGCGTCACCCATTGAGCGGCACCCTAGCGAGCACGCACCGCATGGGGGCCGTCACGCATGTGCAGCGTCACCCATTGAGCGGCACCCTGGCAAGAACGCACTGCATGGGGCCGTCGCGCATCTGTGGCCGCTCGAACCCCGCCGCCTCCAGCAGGTCTGAGAACTCGTTCATGGTGCGCTCGCGCCCGTCCGTGGCCACTATCATGTGGCAGTCCAGGGCCTTCCCAAAGCCCGGTTCCCCCACGGGCGGCACCACAAACTCCACTATCATTACCGTGGCGCCGGCGGGGGCGGCGGCGCGCACGCGGCGCAGGATGGCTAGGCACTGGTCGTCTGTCCAGTCGTGCATGACGTGCTTGAGAAGGTAGAGGTCGCCGCCGGGCTCCGCCTCCTTGAAGAAATCCATCACCTGTTGGTGGTAGAATGAAGGGAAACCATGTGTGCACAGCGTGTGGTATATACATACTGCTCAAGTACTACCAGCAGTACAATCCACTAGACTGGCGCTGGGGCATCATGCCAGGCTTACATTGGAGTGCAGAGTGCTGAGCATTGCCACCTGGGGAAGCCAGCAACAGGGGACAGCATGGTCATGCTGGTTCTACTCATGCGCGCACTACCAGTACCCATGCAAGCAAGTGTTGTGCGGCTACAGTCTTGAAACCAGCTTACTCGCAGTCGCTGTCACTGCCCAGCACACTGCCACCAACGCCAAGCACTTGCAAGTACCATCCAGAGCTGGCCTGGTGGTCTGCCCCAGTGCCCAGTGTGCCTACTTCAAGTACCTGCTTCAACTGTTGGTAACACACATCATGCCCGTTCTCCCACCTTGAACTGCACGTTGGGCGGAGTGTCGGCTGGCTTGTTGTCAACCACACACTTGAGCTCCGTAACCACCCCCTCCTCTGCTCCCGTAGCTGCCATGACCGCGCGCACCAGTGACCCAGGGCCGCCTCCCACATCCACCACCTTGTGCACACTGCCGGGTGGAAAGACGTCCTTGCAAACCTGAAAAATTGAAAGGTTTAAACAGTTAAAAGGTTTAAAAGGATCAAAGGTTTACAAGGTTTAAAAGGTTAAAAGGTTTGACGTAACACACCGCAGCCAGTGTTGTCACCGCCGGTACCAGCCCCACCACCAGCAGCAGCACCGATGCCAGCGGCAGGAGCAGCAGTGGGAGTAGGGAGGAGCAGGGTGAGACAGCATTTGGTGCCATATACTTTGCGATACTTCGAAGTACGAAGGACGGCATATACTTATTGAAGTACATGTATGCAGAAGCAATTGCTGTAGTGCTAAGGGTCCAGCACTCGGAGCACATACTCGAGGTGGTGTGTGCCGCTGAACAGGAGGTCCACCACCACCATCCATGGATAATTACCCGTTTTGACATTCTTCTAGGTGTACCGTACATGTCAACAACAAAAAGGTACACTGTAGTTGTATTTTTTAGGCACTTGTGGGCGCGCAAGAGCCCATGCCACGCATGCCAGCACGCTCGTGGCCATGGCACATGCCCAGCAGCATACGCACCCACACAAGCGCACAACACGCTACACTGTGGTATTGCATGTCACAACCAGGAGGCTACCGCAAGTCGTCTTGGGAGCATCTCCAGTCACGACCACAAACTGAAGACATGATGTCATGCATGCGGCCCCAGACCCATGATGAATGCATTGCTGTCTACATCCGCCATTAGTAGCTGCTGGTTGTGGCGTCACATGTCGCCCCGGTTTTTGCTTGGCTTTGCATGGCAACTGGATATGCTTTGTGTACTGGCCTCGCTGAGCAAGTCGGGACGTTGGCAGCTGAAGCGGGGCATGACGAGTCAAGCTAAGGTGGACTCTATGCGGAGCAGCATCCCCGCTCCCCTACACCCAAACCAAATGTAGTGCTGATGATGCAGGTGGGAATGCTGCTGGGCGGTCTCAACGCCAAGTTGAGCCATCATCTCAGGCCATTGTTACTGCTGCTGCTGCTGCTGCCTCAGGCTGCTGCTGTCCTTATGCTGCTGCGCTGTCTCACACAATGCTGCGCTGCTGCCTCGGGCTGCTGCGCCGCTGCTGACTGCCTTGCTTGCTGCTACTTACGCTGCTGATGCTGGTGCTGGCGCTGCTGAGCAACAACAGGCAGCACGGCAGGTGCCGCCACAGGCTTGCAAGGCGGCCGAGCCAAGGGTATCCATGACTGCCGAGCTGCCAACGTGACACCTCTGGCTGGTGCTGCCAGCGTGGGGCATGCCAAATACTCTGTAACTGTAAAAAACTGTGTATACATGTGTACACTAGAGTTGGGACCGCGAACATTAATAGCGTGAAATAACGCGTTATTTCGCGTTGGCGGGATACCGCGATAACTAACTCTTTCACCTCGCGGTACGCGTTATCAGTACCGCGAAATAACTATTGCCAACAGCAGGCCGTATTTGGCGGTATTGGCCTCTTGCAACGCCATCCCCACCCCCCTGCGTGGCCGCCATCACGCCTTTTTTGTGAAATCTCGAGCTCACCACGGGGGCGCATACAACCAGGGCTTCGTTGCTGATTGCAGTCAGAGGAGAGGGTACACACACCAGCGTCAGGCAACTTGAAGTTGCATACAGGCAACAGATCATTCAATGAAGTTGAAGTTTGAACAGAAACTTCAACAACCAACTTCAACAACCAACTTCAAGTCATTGCGCGAAATACCGCGACAACTACCGCGAAACCACCCACGTACCGCGATAACTAACTTTTGCTTCGCGGTCTCAACTCTAGTGTACACTGTAGGGTGGTGATGTCATTGCTGCAAAATGTAAATTTGTCATGTTTACAAACAGCCACAGCACGTGCGTAGGTATACTATTTCAAACGTTGTTGACTGTGCAAAGCGAGTGAGTGCTGTGTATACGGGCACGGGCATGCCCATCCCGTCATGCTGGCTTGCAGGGGCTGGGTTATTGCACCACCCAAGTGCAAATAAACAAGGGGGAAAAAAATGTTCCAAATGGTCCGCACCTGGCTCGCCACCCCGTCCCCCAGCATAGAGTAGGACTTCATGGCGCTGTTGAAAATGGTGTTGTACGCGCTCGCCCAGGGCGCACCGCTGTTTGTGAAGTCGAACAGTTTCATGCCGAATGCGCGCGGGAAGCCATTCTGCTCGCCACTCCTGAGCAGCGTCTCCAGGTGCTCCCACACGGAGCGGTGGGTCTCGCCCAGCTCCAGGCGCACCATGTCGCGCAGCTCCCCTTTCTGCGCACCGGTGATTGATTCATGAGAATTCATGATTGGTTGATGTGAATTCATGAATGGGGGGTAGGTGTGGGGGGTGAGTGTGGGGTGGTGAAGGTCGTTTGCGCACTGTGAGGGTTGTGCGTATGTGTGCTGCTGCTGCTGCTTGCACAGAGACACAGTCAGAACTGCAGTTGTGGAGTATTTGCGTCTTGTGCGTGCGTGGTGCGAATGTGTGTGCGTGTATGCAGACATGCATAGTATTGCATACACACACCCTGAACCGCAGACCTGTGTAGTACAGTGTGTACACACACTTGTGTTATGAGGGGGTATATTGCCGTAAGAGTAGCGCACCAAACCCGCCAACTGCGCTGCAGCAGCTGCGTTTACTGCCGGTAGGCTCGCTTCGAAGAGCTGGCGATCTGCCGCTGGCGGCGGCCGCGGCGCGGTTTCGTTGCCTGCCTTTTCCCTTTCCTCTCTGCCACTGGTACCTGCTGCTAATGGAACTCGGAACACGGGGCAGATCCGCGACATGCACGCTCACCTGGAGCGCGCGCCCGCTGGCAGTTAGCTGGAAGCTGTCCAGAGCCACTTCCATCACCACCTGAGACCTGGCGACGCTCAGGCAGCGCAGCATCCGGTAAACCATGCTTGCGGCGTCGCCTCTCGTGAGCCGACATTTTTTGGCGATCTCTCGCGCGCTCATCGCACCATGTTTTGCCATCACATCTGCGAAACCCAGCGCCGCGAAGGCGTGCACCAGCCGCGACTCCCCTGCGCATTAAGGAGGCAGCAGGTGGCGCCAGCGGCAGGGCGACAGCAGTCAGGGTGGCGCCACGCTCGGCGCAGTTGCCGCATCAACACACGGGCAGCAAAAAACTAAAGCCGGGGCCGTAGATTTTTACCGGCATGCCACCGGTGCCAGCGACAAGCGGGTGTGCCGCGCGCTGGCGCCTTGAGCGCGTGGTGTTACTCACAGTAGCGCTGCACCAGGCCCTGGATCTTCTCCGCCATGATGGCTCCTGCTGTCGTTGCTCTGCTTTCCTTTTCGTGTGGCCAAAGGGGGGTGCCGCCGGGTGATCGTTGGTGGCGGGTGGCAACAACATTGGGCACTGCACTTCTAATGAAGCGGCAAGAAAAGCTGGGGCACAGTAGTGCAGTGCCCCCCCCCCCCCCAAGGGCAGGGCTCCCGACCTGTGCATGCACAATGTGGTATGTGGACGTTGCCACACATGTGCAATCATCATCCGCGCAAGCATGTTGGCTTGAGTTGATGGCATGTTGGCTGCATGCAATCAATCGCCACAAGCATCTGTGCCACCCACACAGCAGCAGGCTGAGCGCGCATGACAGTGATGCCAATTTTCACAGGCTTCTGCTGATTCACTGCGGCCTGTCTCTGAACTGTGCCACACAGAGCCCAGAGAGTGCATTGCATTTACCAAGCAGTTCAATGTAGTTGCACCAGTGAACACTCTGTTCTGTAGGGCACTTGCACATGTGCCACACACGTCATGACTGCAGCGTTCGGCCTCGGCACGCTGGTAGTGTTGCTACCGCGTATTCCTGCCCCAAATGCCTCAGTAATTGCAAGTCAGGGAGTGTCAAGCATGTCACCCCAGCTTAAGACAGCAGCAGCAGCAGCAGCAGCAGCAGCAGCAGCAACCAGCAGCAGCACACCGTGTGACACTATGCACACTTGAAAACCTAAGCACTGCCAGGGATGCTTCATTGCCAGCAAATGACACATAATTTTCCAGGCGCATGCTGCAGCAGCAGCATCGGCGGCGGCACCACCAGACGCGCCTTCCAGCTTCGTGCGCCGCAACCAGTCTGCAGCATGCTCCTCAGCAGTCAGCACGCTGCTCAGCAGCAGTAATTGCATTGCAATCACTCTTTTAAAAAAACGACGGGGGGGAGGGGAGATCGTCCCCAGAAACACAAACACAAACACACACGCCTGTGCGCGGAGGAGTGGCGGTCACACACATGCGCTGCCAATGGGACACACTTAGCCACAGTGCTAAACAAATGGGTAAAGGGCAGGAACCGCACCCCAAGACCTGGACTCTACACCAAGTTGAAGTTGGCTTGCTAAGTGGCCAGCAAGCTTCCGCCCAGAGGCCTGTACCAGCGAGGGGCGGTGGGAGAAGGGAGGTGCGGAGCGAGGCACCGCTCTACGCACCGCTGCAGCGTCAGGCGCTACACATAAGGCCAAACCGCGCGCACACACCAGCACGGGGGGGGGACCACCACCCGAGCGGCCACCACAACCACAGCCAGGTACAGAGGCATGCGGGGCGTCCGAGTGGGCAGGCCGGCCCGCCATAGGATACGCCGCCGTCTGGAGTCCCTACCTCACGCTGTTGTTGTGACTTGAGTGTGCGCTGTGGCAGGGTGCTGCGCGGTGCGCGGGTCAGCGGCTGGCTCATGAACGCACAC
This sequence comes from Ophiocytium majus, assembly GCA_032358315.1. Lineage (NCBI taxonomy): Eukaryota > Xanthophyceae > Mischococcales > Ophiocytiaceae > Ophiocytium > Ophiocytium majus. The sequence goes on along the minus strand of JAULBY010034226.1, from coordinate 27,845 downwards.
GCGTCTGGAGCTGAGTGCTGAGCACACGCCATGCTCTGCAGACCAGGCAACCACTGGTGCATGATGAGTCGCCAAGCTCTGCTGGAGCAGTACCTCCGGGGGCTGCTGGCGCCGCTGCCGACGGAACGACTGGCAGTTCATGAATTTCACCAGTGAAATTCATAGTAATCTTCTGTGAATACATGGCAGTCAGTCGGTGGGCATGGCGCCTGCTGCAGGCACGCGCCCCTCCACACACTGTATGCTGCCGCGGTCGTGCAACCGCACGGCCTCGAATCCCGCTCCCTCCAGCAATTGCCGGTACCTGAACAGGGCACAAGAATGACACAGCGGGGGGCGGTTGTATGTGTCATGGCACCGCTATGTGGGTTAGGCCCCTTCACAGGACATTGTGCTTGCTGGCATTGGCCAGTAGGTGCCAAGGCTGTGGCATGTTTGTACGGACAAAGGGGCAAGCTACCACTTGTGTCCGGTGTGAATTGCGGCAATGCACATGCAATTGCACATGCAGCGCCCGTGCTGGGGCATGCCGTGGCACACGCCATTATGAGCTGCTTGCGCACACCTGAAATATGAGTAATAATTGAAATATAAAACAAGTAATAATTGAAAAAAGGCACGAGCGATGCGCGAGCAATGTACCGTGACAGTATATGTAAGCCTCTCAGCCAACCACAGAAACCCAAGCCACCCCACATAATATGGAGGGTCACCTGCTGCAGCACAAGCAAGCCGTTCACACTCATCTGTGACCGCCAAGTGGCAGCCAAATGCCACCACCAAGTGTAGCAGCCAAATGCCTGGCGAAATCCAAGCCTTTGTCGGGTACTGTAGCAGCAAATCTCACTCGTTAAAGGTCCGCTCGCGCCCGTCTGTGACGACCATCATGTGACAGTTGATATATAATAGCTTTGGCAAACAAGTAGTACTTCGGTACTAGACTAGTAGTAGATAAGAGATGTTCACATTTTTTGTGGGCAGTAGCGTGCCAAACTTACTCATCAAAGGTCCGCTCGCGCCCGTCCGTGGCCACCATCATATGTGGCAACGCACGGTGGCAGTCAACAGCCTCAGCAAACTACCACCAGTACAGTAGTAGCTAAAACTTCACATTTGTGTTGGGTACTGTAGCCGCATGACGCTGTGACTCACTCATCAAACGTCCGCTCGCGCCCGTCCGTGACCACCATCATGTGGCAGTCAAAGGCCTTGGCAAACGCCGCCACGCCAGGCTCTGGCACCACGTACTCCACCACAAGCAGCGTCGCACCCGGGGGGGCCGCGGCGCGTATGTTCTGCAGGATGGTGCTGCACTGGACGTCATTCCAGTCGTGCAGGATCATCTTCATGAGGTACAGGTCGCCGCCGGGCTCCGCCTCCTTGAAGAAGTCCAAAACCTATGTTGTATACATGTACAGGCAGAAGAGAAACCATGCGCGCGCAGCGTGGTAAGCACATATATGTGAGCAGGGCAGGTATGCGTTGTGTGAACGCTTGTGGCTCGTTGCTTAAACGTTTGCAACTGGAAAGGGGAACGCATGTGTGCGCAGCGTGGTAAGTACATGTACTTGAAGATATATGCATGCGTGTGAGCAGTGTGGGGGCATGGGGTGTTCAGACGTTTGTGACTAGTGAGCAGGTGAGGCAGGCTGGGTGCCTGTCGGCAGCAGTGGCACCAGCAGTGGCAGTGGTGGCGGCAGCAGAAGGCCAGCAGGGGCGTCGGTGCTCGGCAGCGGCAACATGTGTGTGCTCAGCAGCAGCAACATGTGGGTGCTCAGCAGCAGCAACATGTGGGTGCTCAGCAGCAGCAACGTGTGGGCGCTCAGCAGCAGCAACATGTGTGAGTGCTCAGCAGCAGCAACATGTGTGCGTGCTCAGCAGCAGCAACGCATGGGTACACACCAGGCCAGTAGCTGCGCCCCAATGCCGCAGCAGCAACAGGGATTCAGAGTGTGCATGCACATCAGCGCCAGCACCAGCCTGTGTAACAGCCTGTGCACTACCGGTACAGATTACGCAATTGCCTGGTGGCTGTTGCATGCGGTACCTTAGGCAGTGGTACTGCTGAGCAGCAATACCAACCAGGATAAAAGGCATGGAAGTGCGACTTGAAGCTGAACCTACCTTAATCCAAATAACACTTTAAATAAAAAAATTCTCCAGAGAATGGGAAACCAACCAACATTTCATTTCCCATTTCAGTCTGCATTAGTGTACTTTTACCCTCCCTGCTTCCCAAATGCAGTGCCAGTGCTTCCTGCACACTGGCAAATGTTGCACCCATACGGTGTGTACATGATGCAAGCTGGCAGTGGTCTGCAAACGTGTGTGCACAGCACCTGCTTAAGGTTAAGCTCATGCCGGTGGCACCGCACGCCAACAGGCGCACTATGCCAAGCACCGTCTGCGACACCAACAACATGGCGACGGCAGCGCAGCAGCAATTGCCGCCCCCGCCCACACACACTGTTGGTGTCTGCAACGTCACCACTGCCATCATCACTGACCAGTGTGCCTACTTCGGCTGCCTGCTCCAGCTGTTGGTAGCATACACCACGCCCGTCCTCCCACCTTGAAGGCGCTTGTCAGGTTTCCAACTCCAAGTACCTACTTGGTGGTACTTCAACTCTTGGTAGCACATGCGCGTTTCCCACACCTTGAAGTGCACACTGGCAGGTTGCTCTCCCAAATTGGAGTGGCACACTGTCAGGTGTTCAACTTCAAGTACCTATTTCAACTGTTGGCAATGCACAGCAAGCCCGTTCTCCCACCTTGAACTGCACATTGTCGGGAGTGTCGGCAGGCTTGTTGTCAACAACACACTGCTGCTCCTGTACAACTCCCTTCTCAGCTTCTAGCAGTGCCACCACCTCACGCAGCAGCGCGCCAGGGCCGCCGCCCACATCCACCACCTTGCCAATGCTGCCGGGTGGGAAGAGCTCCTTGCAGACCTGCCAGCACAAGGGCGAAGCAGCAGCGGCGGCAGCAGGGCAAGGTCAGCGCGTGGGCTGCAGTGTGTATGCGCGGAGCCGACATGGTGGCAGAAGGTGGCATTCTATTTCATTGAAGGATGCGTACAGATGCACACACGCATGTACGCATCTTACAAGTGTACAGTACATACTTGTATCAAACTGCACAATTCGCCTGTAAAGTCAGAAAAAGCAAATTTAGAATTCCCCCTCCTAAGACGTGTCTGCTGTCTGTCAAGAGCACTGCCACGGTTGGAAATGAAAGCTTCAAGTGACTGTATATGTTTGCCACATGGCATGTGTTTGCTGGGTGGCTTGCAAGCAGCTACGGCCATCAAAAAATTGGGAGGCTATTTGGGGGGGGGCAGAGCGCGGCCTCGAGACATAGAAGTACTACATACATAGTAGTACTTCAGTGGTGTTACCAATGATTGATGTCTCTTTCCTGAGCACTGCCTGTAACATGCTATACTAGAGTAGTTAGTATGTCCGGTTGTGCTGCACGCATGATGCCACCAGTCAGGGTGTAGTGCACTCAGGTCAATGCTGCATGTGTGCATGTAATGGAATACTATACTATGTATGTGTGCGTGTGCATCCAAGTATGCCAGTTCCGGTGTAGGTTGTCTGCTTGTACAACATGCAGTCCACAGCACTTACCTGGTCCTGCACCTGTGTTTTACCTGCCCTGGGCACTTAAAATAGGTGTACCTGCCATGGTGTACCTGGCCTGAGCCAGATACTTCAAAAGTATTTGTAAACCAGGTAATTGCCCAGGTATTTACCTGTACCTGTGCACCTGCTTTTGTTGCTGTTTGCAATATTTCACGCGTGAACCCATTCGGATACGTGTCCCACAATGCTACGCCCAGAGCTTTCGGAGAGGGCACTGTAATAATCTGGCATGGCACAACATGCGCACATATTACTTCTAGTATATACTTGAGTACTACCACGTACATGGTACACGGTATAATGCTGTGTATACTACTGTAGTATATATACAAAGCGTACATTACATGCGCACTCAAGCGGGCAGACAGATAGCAGCCGCAGGCCAGACAGCAGTAGACCGGGCACACATGGCCCAACGCAGCCTAACGGTGTATGCATACGCACATGCACTTAGATGTTACGTGTGTGTTAACATAACTTCCAAGTACATGGGACAGCATGCTCGACCATGCTTCCTCCAGTCGCGCACGCCATCTGCGCATGGCTTTCCACCCCTAGAGCAGAGTTTGACAGAAGTGAATCAATATTTGATAAGTTTATAGAAATAGGCAAGAAATAGTAATAATACCGTAGTTCTAATCATAATAAAAGGTTGTGAAACAATACATGTACACGCTAAACTGAACTATGGACTTGCAAGTATACATACTTCGGAAATACCACACGTTCTTGCGTCAAAATCCGCGCAAAAAGCCCTGTGCGCATGTGTTGTGCACGACTGGAAACAGCACGGCCAATCAGGCCGCCTCTCCATACATGTACATCATAACCTTAAGAAGGGGGGGACAATATATACATATTACTTTGAAGTATAGAGATGCCAGTTCTGCTGGGCACTGCCAATCATCACACGAGCGCACCTTGCACGCCCCCACATCCTGCGCCCTTGAGTAAGACGTCATGGCGCTGTTGAAGATGGTGTTGTACGCGCTCGCCCACGGCGCCGTGCTGTTTGTGAAGTCAAACAGCCCCATGCCAAAGGCCCGTGGGAAGCCATTTTGCTCCCCATTGGCTAGTATGGTTTCGGCATGTTCCCACACGGAGCGGTGGGTCTCGCCCAGCTCCAGGCGGATCATGTCGCGCAGCTCCCCTTTCTGGGCGCACAGGGATGAATTCATGTGGTGAATTCATGGTGGATTCATGTGAGTTTCATAAAAGGGGGGGGGTGGCGGTGACGGTGCCGTGCAGGCCAGCGTGTATGCCCCGTAACAGCATCTTGAGTGAGTGCATACTTGATGTAAACAGCTCTGCTCAGCGCTAGGTGTGCAGCGCGAGGCACGATTCACGACATGTCGAAACCACTTGGCATGCGAGTGTGTCACGTGGTACATGCGTCAAAGTCCTTTTTTGTTGCTAGCGCGGTCACCATGGGCAGAGCGCAGCAGCTATTACAGCATAGGAAACGTTGACATTGCTGAATAACCAGGCACATGTGATAGGAAACAGGCACCTTCGGCCGCTGTGGCATGCCATCTGCACGGCGGTCTGCAACCGCTTGCAAATACATAAATAAAAAATATAGTACTTCATGTTTGTGTACTCTGGGTGTGCACAACCCAGGGCATGTAGCATGTGCAGCAGTGACGTGCCCATCCTGCAGACCTTTTTAGAGTAAATGTTTAATGTCAACACCAGCAAGTGTAGTGCGCATAAGGGCTGAGGTAACTGCCATGGCAGAGATACATGAAGGGGCAAATGGTGTAGGCAGTGAGTACAGGCCCTCGTAGTTCCAGCAGCAGGAGTAGCCGCGCCAGGGATATAGGGAAGGCGGCAAGAGCTCGCGACAGTCGAATACACGCCTGCGGACACAGCGACCCCGACGGCAGCTCTGACACCTGCTGCTGAGCTGGTGTGTGCTGGTTGTGCAGCTACTGCTCCCCGCCACAAAAAAACTTGACGCCCCCTCAGCAGCAGCAGCACGCGGCGTACTTCATGCTGCTGCAGAAGCGTGTAGGCATGCAGAGAACGTCGTCATGTCTCCTTCAACTTTGGGCCGCGGCGCTTTGGCGACAGCAGCGAAGGGCGAAGGTCGCTGTAAGGAGCTCAACACTGCACCTCTACCCCCTCTCTCTATCATCAAGTACTTGCACGCCGCCACTGCAACAGGAGAGAGGCGGCAGCTGCGGGGACCTACTACTAGCAGGTGTCCCCTGTGGGCAGGCATGCCGCAGAAATGCTCCCTCACGTCCACAGTCAGAACACTTGTGTTAGAGCACCCACCCTGAGCGCCTTGCCGCTCTCCGTCAGCTGAAAGCTGTCCAGGGCAACCTCCCTCACCACCTGAGACCTGGCCGCGCTCAGTGCCCGCAGCATCCTGTACAGCAGCGAGGGCCCCTCCCCTCTTGTCAGCCTCACTTTCTTGGCGATCTGCCGAGATGACATGGCCCCTTCCTTGGCCATCACATCAGCGATGCCCAGGGATGCGAAGGCATGGATCAGCCGCGACTCCCCTGGTAGACGAGGCAGCGTGGTGGCGGCAGAAGCAAGAAAGCAGGGGAGTGCAAGGCCTCGTCACCCCCCCCCCCCATGCAGCGCCCATGGCACACAACACAAACGCAGCATGCCGCAGCAGCCAACGCCGATTCAACTTACAGTAGCGCGACACCAGACCCTGAATCTTCTCAGCCATGGTTTCGCACCCGCTCTCCTGTGCGCGGCTACCGCCAGCCAGCGCAGGGCACACACTGCTCTGCTCTGCTGCAGGCACTATTGATTTAAAAATTCGGCACGGCAGGCGTTGTTGAACCGAAAGGCAGGGAGAGTTTTTGTATTAGTGTGCAGCACACAGCAGCAGCAGCTGCAAGGCAGCAGTTCCAGAGGCTGGGGCGCACAGGAGCAGCGCCAGGTGTCATGGCGGAGCAGGTGCAGGCGGTAGTCGCTGACTTCTGTAAGTGGCAGGCCGGTCTCAACTACTGCCCTTTTGCTGCAATTCCGGCGACCAGATCATGGCGCCATCACGCAGCACGTACACCATCACTGCCTGCCTGCCTGACGCTGTCCTTGGCGACTCTTGCTGCTGCTGCTCTTGTGGCGCTGGGCACCAGGGGAGTCTCGGCTGGTGCACGCTTTCGCGGAGCTGGGCATTGCAGACGTCATGGCCAGAGAGGACGGTCCCATGAGCAGTGGCGGCATCGCTGCCAAGGTCAAGCTCACCAAAAACAGCGCACCAAAGCTGCTCTACAGAGTGCTGCGCTGCCTCAGCGTCAGCGAGTCTCAGGTGGTGAAGGAGGTGGCGCTGGACACGTTCGAGCTGACGGAAAGTGGCAGGATGCTGCAGGTAAATACAGCTGGTTTGGCTGTCATAACTTCGTCCAGCGTTTGCAAGTCCTTCGAAGTAATGCCGATCCAACGAAAATCGAAAATCACACCCAACGCCCCCCCCCGTTGTCTCTGTGACTGTGGTACATGCTTCCTACTGCTGCTTTCCCTTGAACCCCAGGTATTTGTCCAGACATTGCGTGCATCCTTTTTGGCTGGAGGTGCGCAGGGTGCCAGCAGGCTGCTGTTAGGGTTCGGTTAGGTTGCTGCTGCTGTCGCTCGCTAACTTGCAGGAGTAAGCGCACATAACCTCTCGTAGTATTAGTGCTACAAGTCCCTTATACTGCTTCTCACTTGCACATAAGGCGGCAGGCGCAGTGGTCACGGGTTGTATACGTAAGCAAACCAGCATCATGATATCAACGGAACGGGCCCCTGGTCAGCAGCAGGGCATGTGCACCTTGGTGCGCTGGCATGGCTCCACCCCGCACGTCCAATGGTGGCAACCACATGCAGTGACAGTGCCTTGCCAGTGCATGCACACGCACTTGTACATACACCAGCACCAACTGTCCTTTCACTCAGCTCGTCCTGTATCCTGGAGAGTGTGTACTAAGACAAGAGCCGACCAAGAAGCACCAGCCTCGTACTTCAGAAGTAAGTGGCAGCATCCCAGGTGCCATGGGCGGGCGTTCGCTACCACAAAAAAATAATTCAAGTATCATGTCTATGGGTCTACTTGTGGCTGCCAGCGGCTCGAAATCCCATGAGCCATGGCGCTAAGATTGTTGACTTCCATGCTGCTGCTCAACTCACCAACGCCTACAGTCTGGGAGGATGCGCAGCCTGGTACTTCTGGAGCTGGGCGCCACCCACCGCGCAGTGTGGAACCAGCTGGAGACGCTGCTGCGAAACGGCCAGCAGAACGGCTTTGTGCGAGCCTTCAACATGAAAATATTCGACTACACCAACAGCGATGCCAGGGGCGCCAGGGCGTACAGCGCCATGTTTGACGATGCCATGCTCGGCTACACGCTGCCGCAGCTGGCTGCCGCCCAAAAGGTGTGTGCGATGTGCCTGCGTGTAGTGGTAGCACTTGAAGTAGTGGTACTCGTACTTGAAGTAGGTGCCACGTGTTTGGCACCGAGAGAGGTGAAGAGTCTTGTGCTGCAGTAAACAAACGTCGGCATGCAGCACTGGCATGGCGTGCAGCACTGGGATGGCGTGCCGGTGCTGGGGCACAGGCACCAGCAGTGACTTGCACAGTACATGGCAGCGGCATGTATTAGCATACAGTGGTGTGGATTGCCTGCACTGTGAGAGGCGCCTGGACACGTGCTTTTGACAAATGCTGCATGTGTGCGGCAGTATACACCTCACAACCACCTCACAACCACCAGCTAGTACCACTTCCTGCCCTACGGCAACAACAAGACTCCTCACCCTCCACCACTTGTAAACACACGTGCCATCCTCTCCAATCGTGCACTGTGCACCGCCCATGCGCACCCCACTGCCTCTTACCTAACCCTAACACACTTGCCATGATGTATCCCCCTACCACGGCAAATAACTTCCACCACATGCATAAACACACACCAGTGACTGAGCGCGCGTGTGTGCATGTGCATATGCCAATGCCAATGCTGCCCCTGCCCGCAGCAGTGACCAAGCGCGCGTATGTGCATGTGCATATGCCTGTGCCACTGCCCCTGCACTCAGACCTGCAGGAAGTGCGTTTTCCAGTGGCGGCAAGCGGAGTTCACCACCAGTAAAGCACACACACATACCTTCCACTACATGCACGCACCAGTGAGCGAGCGTGTATACGTGTGCTTGTGCTAACCTTAAATTACAATGCTGCACCTGCCCTCAGATTTGCCAGGAGCTCTTCCCCGACGGCGGCGTGCACAAAATTGTGGATGTGGGTGGGGGGCCTGGCGCTCTGACAATGGCGGCGCTGGAGGCCACAGGGGCCACCAGTGCGGTGGTGACAGAGCTACGGTCTGTGGTTAGGAACGCTCCCGCCGACCGACACCCCACAATCACCTTCAAGGTGGGCCGTCCGGTGCATGCATACATACATGTATGCATGTATGTATAACATTGTACTTCATATATACTTTCATATGAAAACGCATCTAGGAGCGATAAACTATAGGTCTCCCCGCCAGTAAGGGCCGTCACCCTGGGGTGCGCCCGTGCAAGGGGGTGAAGAAAGTAAACATAGAGAATACAAAGGCAGCAAAACTCTACTTTGACGTGCCGGTACCGTATGCCTGTGAAGTACTTGAGAAGTATGCCTCAGTATACTTGTCAAGTACCGCACAGTACATGTGTTATCAATCCTTCGCTCAACGCTCATCATCACTCACTTCAAATAAGTAGTATGGTATAATTAAACGGTGCGTGTGACATGGGGCAGGGTGATGTCAGGCCTGTCTGACCCCTACCACCGACACTACTACACACTGTAGGCCAGATTTAGCCAAACTGTGTCACCTCTGCCGTCCGGCGGACCCATAGGGCAACTCAAAAGTGTGGCAAAATTTCTGGCCCCCTGATGCGCTGTCCGAACCAGAGCAAGACAACTGGCCAATTCTGTGGAGGACATCACATGTTTACATGTGTTGTGGACATGGTGCTTTGAATAAGGACCGCATGGGCTGTGTCAGGCCTCTGGGCGCGGCACTATAGCGATACTTACAGAGCCGCGTTCCTAGCGCAACCACTGTCAAATGTTGTCCTGACGCGGAATGTGAATGGCTGGGTTTCATTTCATGACTACCCGGATGGCAGTAGCGCCTAGTACTAGTGGTACTACATAGTATTGAGGAGCCTCTCACTCACAAATACAAGTGCACAGCAGTGCGGCGATGCAGCGTTCAGAAACCACTTATCGGTCAGTTGCAGTGCTGGCACACAGCAGTCATGGCAGGGCCATCCATGGCTGCCCTTTTGGAAGCATTATGGCACACCCCGCCCTTTTCGTACTGGCATTTTGCTGTTACTGGCCCAGCCTTCGTGCGCCAGCAGCAGCCTGCTAAGTAAATACTTTGAAGTATGACATGAGGCAGGAAAATGCCAGACCTGTGAAACCCCTGCTACTACTACTACTAGGCTAGCCCAACCCAAACCGTGTCGCATCAGCTGCCCAGCAGACAAACTCAAGGCGGCGGCAGTGCCTGGCCCCCTGAGACTCCGCTCTAAGGAAGACCAAGATGGCCAGTGCTGTGTACCTATATACTTCGTGGTAGTATACTTTAGGAGTGTAGATGTGACATGACATGTATGCCATGTATATATACTGTTTTGAAGAAGCAGGACCATGTGGGCTGTGCCAGGCATTCGGACCCGGCACTTAAGCGATAGCGCCTACTGCCGAACCACATTCCTAGTGCGGTGTATCTAGCCAGCAGTCAAGGGTTGTACTGAGGCGGAGTGTGCATGTCTGGCTCACGTATGTCATACATGTACTTCTCTTGAAGTACAGTAGTACTAAGTACACGGATGGCCAGTGGCACCGGCTGTGGTGAGAACACTCTTAACCGGTAGCGGCGCAACAGTGCGACGATGCGGCATAAACCATTTCACGGCCACTTGCACTGCTGGCACGCAGGCGTCATCGCGACAGCCATCCATGGCTGCGCTTGTGGAAGCGTTACGACACACAACATTAATGTAGACATTATGGCGCACAGCGCTCTTTTCACAACTCCACTTGCGTCTACTAACCCAGACTCCAATGCGCTACTGTAGGAGCTCGGTTGCTCCCGCAGGACGCGAGATGCCGCCAGCTAGTGCCGCCTCGGCGTGCGCATACTTGAAGTAGGTACACCCACCAAAGACTGCTGAGCAGATGCGAAACGGCCTTTTGCCTTGTTTTCAAGACGGCGCGTGTGTGTACCGAAGCAGCCCGGCAGTGCTGAGCACCCAGGCGTTGTGAGTAGTACTCACTGAGTAATCGGTGCTCAGCAGGCTCCACCGCCTGCAACGCCCTTAGCGCTGTGCTACTCACACGCCGTTGTATGTACCACGGTCTGTGACCCTGCCCACCATCATTCAAGTCCACTGTTGGAAATTGAGGCTAAACTTTGGGGATGCCGTGGAAATTTTCAAACTAGAGTATGGTAGGGGTAAAGGGACTTTCCAGTGGAGCGGTGAAATGCGTAGATTTTGGAAAGACCTCCGATGGCGAATGCACTTGCACGAGTTTGCTATGCACTTCACTTGTACATCCACAGCATGGATATGATCAATCATAATAATAATTGTGCCAGTGTACACAGCATCACACACGGCTTCCCATCTCCTGGACCACAGGAAATGGACTTTTTCCGTGAAGCGGAGCCCGGGGGCGACCTGTACCTGCTGAAGCACGTGCTGCACGACTGGAACGACGACCAGTGCAGCACCATACTGGAAAACGTGCGAAATGCGGCGGCGCCAGGCGCGTATGTCATTGTGTTTGAGTACGTCATTGAGGGGCCTGGGGTGCCGTCATTTGGCAAGGCGTTCGACGCGCACATGCTGGTGAGCCTGGCTGCTTGCTGAGCGCGTTCCATTGTGCATGCTGCCGTGCACGTGGCAGCATGTCATTTGGCAGGGCGTTCGATGCGCACATGCTGGTAAGGAGCATGTGGCATGTATGCATGCCTCAGTTGTTCCGGTGTGTGCTGCCATGCTCCATTGTGCACGTGGCAGCATGTCATTTGGCATGGCTTGCTGCGCACGTGCTAGTGAGATGGCGTGTTTTGGCCATTCCATTGCATGCGTCCATACTCCATTGTGCTCGTGCCACCATGCCTGGGGCTGTGCATTGGTTGGCGCACAGTGGCCTGCACCCCCCCTAGCGCCAGCAGCTGCATAGACCCGCCACTCACAGCATAGTTGTGCACTCGCAATCATGGCCGGCTAGTGGCACTCCCCTCACGCCTCGCACTGAGCCGCAAACCGCACTTCATCAGATATGCCGTTGTACCTTTGAAGTATACAATTGGTTCATAATAACGTGGTATGTGGCAGGCCTCTGGAGCCCGCACAGAACCACACACCGCACTGAAGCAAAGCGCACTAAGTCGCAAGTGCACCTTACCTGCGTGCATTAGCTACCCATGGCTGCTTGCCCCACCCACCACAGGGTGTGCATGTCTGCATAGCAGTGACAGCGCTCGCTCACCACTTGCCCAGTGCTTGCTTGTGCCCTGGTTATGCACGCTGCCGCCAACACCACACAAATTACCAGACAAATGCACTTCTCTTTCAACAACAACCACTTGAATATATCACCTAAACACTTTTCTAGATAAATCATCTCCACCATGGTATTATAATGCATGATGTTTTTTAAAGATGACGATGCTCTTGCATGCTTTTTTTGTTTGTGTACTGGCGCCGCAATGCAAACGCACAGGTGGCAACGGACGGGAAGGAGCGCACTTTTTGCGAGTACAGACAGCTGCTGGAGGAAGCAGGCTTCGAAAGGGTGCAGATGCACGACGGCGGGGCCATACAGGGCGTGGTGGCGCGCGTGCCGCTGGGCTCACCCGCTGACTGAGCGCGTGAATTCACGTGGATTCATGAATTGATGGCCGTGGGGGGGAGTGTGCGACTGCTGCCCAAAGCATGCCCGTGCCCACACACAGGCGAGTCAGCCACTGGCTGGCATGGAGGTGCAGTTGCCAAGGCAGGCTGTGGCTCAACAGCGGCCAGGCGCGTGGCAGCAGCAGAGGGTGCATGCACACCCTGCTGCTGCTGCACTCGAGTACACGTGTGCAAGCAAGCGGTTTGACCACCACTGTTCGCCACCGCCACCAGTAGCACTTCAGCGGGAGACCCTGTAAAATAAAATGCTGCTGCATCATGAGAACATAGCCGGCGACTCTAGCAGCTGTCAAAAGTCACACTCTGACCAGTGAGAGTAGGGTTTGTTGATGCAGGCAACGTGCCCAGTTTGCCTGTGGCAACGAGCCTTTTGTTTTGTTGCCCTGTAGACTTGCTAGCTCCTGCGCTCACAAAAAGCTGTAGGGACATGTGTATAGCTGCACAGCAGCCGCAGAGCGCACTTGTCAACAGTGTTCTACAGTTGTGGGTGCAGCTGCTGTGTGTCCAGCCCCTCTCGGCTGCGCTGCTGCCTTGCTTTTTGCTGCAGCCGTGTTGCATGCTGCTTGTGTCAAAATCGTGCACGCTGCCGCCCCAAACGCAATGCAGCAAGCACTGCCTCCGCTTCTACCCTAGCACGCTGCTGCTGCTGACGAGGTGATGCTGCAGCTGCAGCCAGCTGTGCACTGCTCGATTTGAAAAAGCGCGGGAAAAACTAGGCGCTTGGTTGTTGTTGAGCAGCACGCACAGATGATCCTGACTGGAGGGGTGACACACCTGCCGCGCCGCCAGCGACAGGCAGGACTTCGCTGCCAGCAAGGCTGTCCGTGCTGCCATGAGCTACCCCCTGGTGGACCTGACAGAGGACGACGATGCCTGTCCGCCAGCCGCAGCCGCCAGCCCCTTTCGTTCACGACCCCAACCCCCTTCACCGTCGCCTTCGTTCTGGCCCGCTTACATTCACGGGGCCCAGCCCAGCCTGGACTGGAGCCCGCCTGTGGTCAGGCGCAGGCGGCGCTCGCCAGTGAGTGATGACAGCAGCTGCGATGGCGGCGGGAGAGGGGTGGGGAAGCAGGAGCAGCTGCAAAGCGACTGGGAGTTCGCGCAGCTTCTGGCCCAGGAGCCCCCCCCAGCTGCTGCCTCCGCTGCGGCCAGGAGGCCGCCCTTCAGGTGAGCGGTGCTGCTCTGTATGGCGACGCTTGCGCAGTGATCTGGCAATGGAAAGCTGTACAAGGCAGCTGCGGTGCTTACCATCGCTGGCGAAGACGTCGGCTAGCACAAAAAAAGTGTTCGCAACTGACAACGCGTTCGCTGCCTGCTGCTGTGGCGCATTGAGCCGCGGTTGGGCTTGCAGGCTGCTGCCAGGCCACCGCTGCTTGTGCCTATCACCGCCGCCGCTGCTTTTTCCTATCACCTGCAAGCAACAACATGTGTCGGCCAACTCCTGCTTGGACCATGTGTTCTCATTTGTGTGCTCGACAAAGTGTGGGCCACCAAGTCAATCAGTTATCAGATGAACGGCTGGTCGACGGTTGCACACTGTGTCACATTTACGGCTGCATAGATGTCCAAACAGCCATGCCCCGCCATATGCCATGTGCGCTTCAAGCAATCCTTGCCAAAAAATGTAAAAGGTACTCCCTGCGTGCCTGCCATTGTGCGCATGACAACGCTGGTCCCACATGCATTCGCATCCCAGACCGCCTCGCCCCATCACCAAACGAACATCATCACCAGCAGCCGCAGCACCATCGCCGGCACCAGCGCACGGCCCCTTGTCACCGCGCCCGCACCAGTACACCCCCTACCAGCAGCAGCACCATCACCAGCGGCACCACCAGCAGCAGCACCACCAGCAGCAGGAATCCCGGGGCAACTCTTGGCCCTCCCCCGAGCCTGCGTACAAGCCGCCTGCACCGCTGCACTCGCAGGAGCGTGCAGCCTCCGTTGCAGCAGCCGCGGCTGCTGAGCGTCAGCGGCACGCCTTTGCTCAGCAGCAGCGCACTGCCTCAGCAGCCGCGGAGCGCCACCGCCGCGCCTATGAGGAGCGGGAGCGCGCGGCGGCGGCTGCTGAGCAGGCGTGCGCCACAGCTGCTGCTGAGCGCGCCATGGCGGCTGCTGAGCAGGAGCGCGCTGCAGCTGCGCGGGAGCGCGCGGCTCGGCAGGCGCGGGCCGCTGAGCAGGCGCGAGCCGCTGCAGCTGCTGAGCAAGCGCGCGCCGCAGCTGCAGCTGCTGAGCAAGCCCGTGCAGCCGCAGCGGCTGCTGAGCAGGCCCGCGTGGCAGCGGCGGCTGCTGAGCGGGAGCGCGCGGATTTTGAGCTGGCGCTGCGGCTGCAGGAGCAGGCGGACAGCGAAGACGCGCGGCGCGTCGCGGCCGCAGAGCAGGCGTGGATGCTATCTGGTGGGGGCGCACCGCCGCCGCCACCGCCAACCCATGCAGCGGCGGCAGCAGCGGCGGCCGGCGACGACGACGTGTTCCTGAGGGAGGCAGAGATGCTGCGGCGGCAGCGCTGGGACGCGGCATTTGCCCGCAGGGGCGGTGGCGGTGGCGGCGGCGGCGGCGCGTTTGGCACCTCGCCGCAGCGCTTTGTGCCGCCAAGGGCCGCGCCTGGCATGGCAGCGATGCGTGCCCCGGTGGGCTGGGATCAGGAAGGTTCTGCGATGGGCGGCGGAGGGGGTGGGGGGTGGGAGCGCCACCCAATGGCAGGCATGCCTGCGGAAGCGATGCCGCATAGGTTTGGGGGCGCGCCTTATGGGTACCGCCAGCCGCCGCCGCACTTTGCGGTGCCGTACCGCCGCTACAACCATGGGCAGCCGCATGGCTACAGGGGCGGGGGGGGGGGCGGGGGAAGGGTGAATGCGGCGGCGCTGCAGCTGGCCATGAGGGATGGGGATTTTACGGCAAATGACTATGAGGCCCTGCTGGCGCTGGACGAGGGGGGAGGGGGGGGTGCGGGGGGGAAGCGGGGGCTGAGCAAGGAGGAGCTGGCTGCGCTGCCCACTCGCAAGGTGATAGGGTGATGGATGTGGGTGCAGTATGCTACAGTACCGTACCAGTAGTATTCATTTGCACTTGTTGTGCATGCGAGCACTGGGCGGAAGTGACATGAAAAGAACGCAAGGTGAAGCAAGAGCGTTATTTTTAATTGCCAGCTACTGCTGTACATGGTTTCATAGCCCGTGACACCATTTGTAGCTACCTTGACATGTTTTGGCAGCGGCAGCACATACCCTGTCGCGGGCACTGCAGCTTGGCACAGAGCAGCTTGCACAAAATGTGGACCGGCAGATGGCATGTGCAGCTGCCAGAGGTCTGTCTCAGCTGAACACATGTCAGCTACTTCGAAGAACACTAGTAGCAGCGCGCATGATGCTCTTGCTTGCGCATGTCACACAATTAGGTACCGCAGCGACACAGGTGGCCTAAGTACCTGAGTATAGCAAGGCAGGTGTCATCCGCTGCAGGCGAGTGGCCAGGTTTGACTTATCAGCCACTTCTGCAGGCAGGGTACAACCCTGCGTAACGGCGCCAGAGGTTTTTACGTGCGTGGCATATATATACACTGTAGTATATACTAAACCTCCACATGCACGCACGTCAAGTAGGGACATACCTTGAGCTGTGCTGCTCACTTGTGCTCAGTAACACTTGGGGTGCAACGCAATAGTTGACGTACAGTATGATCGCGGTCGTTTTGGCGAGCAACAGGGAACCGCATGCTTAATCAGGCATTCCAGTCGCGCACAACATGTGCACAGGGTTGTCCACGCCCCCAGCAAATTTCAGTACTAATACCGTATCTGCTTCGGAGCCAGCCGCTGCTGCTGCGGCAGCTGCCGCTAGTTGTACCAACAGCGCATGTGCTCACACGGTGGTGGTGCACGCTGTGTTTTACTGGCTGCTGACAGGGCGCTGGAGGTGCACAGGAGGAGGACTGCTGCATCTGCATGGAGCCCATGACCAGCCGCCACAACTGCTTTGCGCTGCCGTGCGCACACACCATCCACGTCAAGTGCGGGCGCAAGTGGCTCACCACAAACCCCACCTGCCCTATCTGCAAGACGCAGGTGGAGGGGCCGTAGTCTGCTCTCAGCAGCTCGGTGGTGGCTGACACGCCATAGCAGTAGAGCACAGCAGCAGCAACACATAGCAGCGCACACACGGTGTGTGCGGCAGAGGCTGCTGGTGGTCGGCGCCAGTGGCAGTCGAGCTGCTGCTAGTACATGCGCCGCCTAGGCAGTGCCGCCATGTGCATATTGCATTCCATGCCTAGTGTTCGTCCGTGTATATACATACTATATGCAGTCAACGTACAGCGGTCACGTACTCATGTGTCGAACGTGTTCTCCTGCTGCTGCTGCTGAGCACTGCCTGTGCATGTCAAGGGTGTTGAAGTACAGTAGTTCGAACAAGCCAACAAACCAAGATCGATGCCACTGGGCGCAGATTACGACGACGCGCAGGTGAGGGGGACTTGGGGGGCTGTTGCTGGCATGCTTGCAGGAACAGTAGCCGCTGCTGCTGCTGCCATGGATCGCGCTGGCCGAGTCCGTACCTGTAGTTTGAAACGCTCAAAAGTCATTGCCAGACTCCGTGTCGTGATGTGATTGTGAGCAAGCACAGCTGTTTCCGCAAGCGCTGCTGCTCCGCCACAGCTGCTGTCGCACTTTGTCGCCCACGCTGTTGACTCACCCAGCCGCATTGCCTCTGTGTGCCTGCCTCACCTGCTGTACCCCTCCCCCTTGCCCGGGCACCACCCGTGTCGTGGGCCAACGACATCAGCAGCACACACCAGACACGAGGGGCTGCAGGCAGGTCCATGGGCCACTGCCGCACCCGCCTGCTCACCTCCCTGCTCCTCTGCACCACCGCCACCACCCTGCGGAGGCACTGCGCCGGCGCCTTCCCGCTCAGCATGAGCACGAACCAGACCCCCCCCCCAGCCGCCCCCGCCCCCGCCGCCCCCCACCACCCCGTGCAGCTGCTACAGGCCAAGGCCGCCTACGAACTGGACCAGGAGCTCATGAGCACCCCCGGCTTCAGCGTTGACCAGCTGATGGAGCTGGCGGGCCTGAGCGTGGCGTGCGCCGTCGCCAAGGCCTACGCGCCCTGCCGCGTGCTCGTGGTCTGCGGGCCCGGCAACAACGGCGGCGACGGACTCGTGGCCGCCCGCCACCTCTTCCACTTTGGCTACTCCCCCGCCGTCCACTACCCAAAGCGCACCCCCAAACCCTTGTACACCAACCTTGTGCACCAGCTGCAGCAGCTGGGCGTGCCGCTGCTGGAGGAGCTGCCGGAGGCCCAGGTGCTCAGCAGAGAGTACGCGCTTGTGCTGGACTGCGTGTTTGGCTTCAGCTTTTCGGGGGCGGTGCGTGCGCCGTTTGACGCCGTGCTGGAGCGCGTGGCGCAGGCGGGGGCGCCCATCGCCAGCGTGGATGTGCCCAGCGGGTGGGACGTGAATGAAGGTGAATCCCTTTGGAAGCCCCTACTTGATGTTGGTTGCCGTGCATGTGCTGTTTCTATGTGCACCGTGAGCACAGACAACTGCAGTAGAGCTGATGTGTCGGCGGGGGTGCCCATTGCCACCGCTCATGTGCCCAGCGGATGAGACGTGAATGAAGGTGATCCCCCCCGGCATGGCATTGTCTGTTGCCATGTGGTCTGCGTGTTGTTATATAGAGTGAGCACACAGACAGCTGCAGGGCCCCCAGTAAACCTGGTGCGTGTGGACGGCCGCGGTTGTATAGCACCAGTGCACACTTGAGCGGGTGCTGCACCACAAAACGAGATTGTCGGTTAAACACATCAAAACAAGCAAGCAAGCACGGTGTTGCTCTGCCTTACAAGTACACCACAAGTTCAGAGACGCAACTGCTTGAAGGAACACGTGGTTGCGCTTGGCGAGAAGCCTCGCCACACATGTGGTATGTACTACTAGTACTGCAGTAGTGATGTGTCCGAGCATGTAAGGCATGCAGCTGCATGTGTGCAAGCACTCGCTTGTGCATAGTTTTATTTTTGTGCTCCTGCTGCAGTTTTGCACTGGTCACAGTGACCTAGTCCCCATTGCACCTTCACACTTTTTAGGCACTGGCACCTGACACTCAACAGCCCATGCGCGCACACACCGACCCTGTACCATACTAGCACGTACTACTAGAAGTACTATGTAGTGCGTCAATAATGTTTCCCAGTAGTCACCGGGGCGCAGGCTTTTAGAGGGACAACTGAATGGGCGCGTGGGCTAGAATGGGAGCCTTCAACAATGATGTGAGTCACGACATACATTTTAGAATTTACTGTGGCTCACAAGTATCAGACAACATGGGGCGCGAGCTACTTTGGGAGCACTCTGTAATTTCCATCCAGACATGCCGTTTCGCCCCAAGCGCCCGCTTTGTAAACAACGGTACATTTTCAACACCAGCGGCTGTTTACTGCCCCTTTGGTGGAAGCCAACGCCCCTGACACGCGCCCCCCCACACACTGCCGCTGTGCACATGTGCTGCTGAGCACTGCAGGCCCTCCCGCCACCGGCACCGCCACTGCCCTGCAGCCGGACATGCTGATCAGCCTGACAGCCCCCAAGCCCTGCTCACGCCTCTTCCGGGGCCGCTACCACTACCTCGGCGGCCGCTTCCTGCCGCCATCGCTGGCTGAAAAATATGGCCTGCTGTGGCTGCCGCCCTACCCTGGGACGGAGCAGTGTGTTGAACTAAGGGGGGTGCTGCCTGAGGGGGGGGGGGCGGGGGGCGGGGTGGCATGTGAACCCGTGGCCAGCATGTAATACATGCGGTTGATGTGGAGGATAGTGCAGGAGGGTGGAAGCGGCGGCTGCTGCTTGTGGGCTGCATTTTGTGCATACGGGGGTGGGGGCGGGCTTGGCAGCAACAGGTGGTGAGATGGAGTGCTCTGCTGTCAAAGGGTGGGATAGAGTTGCAGCGGCTGCAGGCGTGCATGTTGTTTTTTGCTGTGTGGTAAGCAGCACTGTGGGCGGCCAGTGCTTTGGATGCAGCGGCGCATCTGGTGTGAGTAATGTACCCTTTCAAGTAGGTGGGCGGCTAAGCTAGTGCGAAGCACCCTGTGAACGGTGCACCACTGCACACTACGACTAGGCCACCCGATGCGGTTGCTATGCATTGGCTGCACGGCAAGCAGAGGAGCAGCATACAGCTCTGTTGCATTTTAGACACACGGCGACTGCAAGCGCCATGATAATAAAGCATGGTCCATGGTACTCAATGTTTACTGTGTTGTGTTGTAGGCTACACTGCTGATATCTTTCAGCGGGCTGCCGTATGCTCTTTGTTTTGCTGCACCATTGCAATCCATTCACACCTCATCTGCCGTGCAGCGTTACACACATGGGAGTGCGCGGCACTGTACATCTACTTCAAGTGTGTATTGAAGTGTGAGCCTGTGTGCTGATGTGTGTGCTGCTGAGCACAGCTCTCGCATGCACATTCTGCTACGGCCGCACCTGCTGGCCATCGGCCACCGCATTGGTGGCAGTGTCAGCTGAGCTGCTGCGTTGACAAGTTCCATTTGCGACACGGAGCACATGCGTCATGCAGAGAGGTGTTGCAAAGTAGGAGCTGTGCGGAGTGTCAACCACACCACCGGGCACAGCGGTTTGCAGAGGTTGGCGCGTGTGCACTGTGTACTGACAAGTGCGCGCCAGGTGTCTGGTTGCCTGCTGCTGCCCTGCATTCTATGACTTGTATCCAATCACGACTTCGGAGTTGACGTTCCAGAGTTGAATGTGCCCGCCAACGGGTCAAACTGTGATGCATGGACTCCACCGGCCAGCAGTTTTCTCAGAACACCTACTTTACCACCACACATGCGGTTGCACGACCGCATGTGCTCACCGACCCAGAGTCATCAGTGCGACTGCTGTTTGTGGTCACTGGACTCTGCTTGCTGCCTTGTTATTGCCACCCACACATGCCATTAACGCTTGACCTCTCAGGTCGCACATGAGGTTGTCAATGACTTGGCGCTGCACATGGTGCCTAGGTGTGAGTGGGCTGCCTGGCGACACTGGCCACAAAGACAAATGGCGTGGGCAAGGTCGACTTCAGGTTGACAATCGGCATCCGCGTTAAAAACCGCCAGCGATAACATGAACGCACCTGCGGCGCTGGCAACTGCTCTGCACAGGCTCCCAACACACTGTCCTTTAGTTGTCAGGCGGCGCGGCATGTGTGCTTTTTGCCAGGGGCAGAGCACATGCCACACCAAACCATGTCAGTTTGTGCTTTTCATGTACACGCACGTATGCGCACTCACTGAAACAGGTGTAAGGGCTACCATATAATGCAAACAGCTTTGGACACTATCCATAAACCACCACCTGATCAGTTTATGTCTGGGCGCAAGCAAGTACACCTGGTGCCATCAGTTATCCTGACTCAGCTTGAAATGGCAGTGACAAGTCTATGTGGAAGCGCCACAGCACGTGAGTGTACATGGCACAACTGGGCACATCCAATTCACAACCTGCTGCCTCCTGCCCATACACTGATGGTGGCGGATGAAGCCAGCCATGCCCGTGGCAGTCAACACAGCGTAGCATGGCGTGTCAACCACACTACAGCTAATTGAGACACGGTGCAGTACAGTAGCCATGACAGAGAGTCACCAGCAACACACGATGCGAGCATGCGCGCACCCAACAGAAAAAACAGTGAGTCCAGCACAAAAACGCACCTTGCGAGCTGCTGTCGCAAATACAAAAAAAACGGTGGTCACCTTTTATTTTTGTGCACTGCTGTCTTTGCCCGCCTCCGCATCAGTGCCCGCCGGCTCCTGAGCCGCCTGCCGCCGCTGCTCGTTTCTCCACTGCTTAAAGTCGTACGTGCCAGCACCCACCACGTACACCCCATACAGAGTGCCCGCTAGCAGCGTCACAACCGCTGCCCTGTGCACCACATTGGCGGCATTATTTGCCAGGGTCATGCTCCACTTGTCGTGCTCAGCAGCAATGCCCCTCCGGAGCTCCTGTGTGCTGCGCAGCTGAGCAGTAAGGACTCCGCGGACGCAGCAGTACCCTGGCTCCTGGTATCAGTGAGTTACTGCTGCAGAGGGCAGGGCATCAGCAGCAGCGGACGCAAAAGGGTATCATGGTGGTGTCTGATGATCTGCACAGGGTAATTGGAATCAGGCGCGGCACACATGGTGGGGCCGCAGTGGCCACGGCTGGACGGATTGTTTGGTTCCATGGGGGTGTTCCACTGTTGCCCACACCTCAACCTGCGCAATATCACCAGCTAGATCAGAAGCAGCGTAAAGGCGTCGTGGAGGTGCGCCGACCGAACCGCGGCCATCGCAGCAGCAGCAGCGCGCCGCACAGCTGGCGCTGACTAGAAATGTGAGACGTGAGACTGTGTCAGAAAGATGCTTCGAGACTGATCGCTCACATGCGCAACGCTAACAAAGCCACAGCATTATCACACGTGCGCCGGCACTCACCGTCTTCGCTATCACCACAGCCTTGCGCTCCTCCTGGTTCGGATGCCGTCTGGACCTCAGGTACCTGGTGAGAGCTCAATGTTGATCAGTGCAATCGCCCAAAAGTGTGTGCTGCTTTCGGGATGCTTACAAAAATGCACGAGTTTTCAGGAGAGCAACGAACGTGTGGAACATTACTGTCTTGTTCCTGGCGAACGCGCTGGCGTTCACACGGCGAACACAGAAACAGAGAGACGCAGAGGTTCGCACCAGCACAAGCCTCGCCCAGGCACATCGCCACACATCACGGCACACATCGCTCACGGCATCACACCCACACGCGCGTCACAGCCACAGCCACCGGCTACACAACGCCAGGGCGGGAAGCAGGTGAGGCGAGAGGCAAACCGGGGCAGTTGCGCAATGCGGTGTTGCTGGCGAACGCGTGCATGCCCCCGCAACGCGGCCGCGACTGCCTGACGGCTCTCCTGGGCTTTTCGCTGCCGCCCCTCCTGGTGTTTCCAGCGCTTCCCAAGTCTAACCTTGGCACGGCCCAACTTGTGACAGGTGTAATGGCGGCGGTGGCCGGAGCCGGCCCTCCTGGTGGTGGCGGGAACGATGGCGGCGGTGGTGGTGGAGGCGACCGGTTCGGGGGCCACGGCGTGGGCAAAATCGACCTTGCTGACAGCTCTGATGACGAGTACGGGGTAAGAACCCCAGCACACCTGCGCAAGGCACAGTGTGTGCCCTGTGGTAGCACTGAGCGCGCGCGCCTTGTGCACCCCTACCACTGCTGGCGGCTCACGCCCTGGCAGTAGGTTGCGCGTCAGTGCTGCGCTAGTCTTCCACCACTGACGGGCAGGTGCCATGCATACTGCTACCACATAGCTCCAGCCTGACGGCCGCTGAACCTAGGTGCGTGCTGCACTTCTTGTTGCTGACAGTGCGCAGCTATGAGTATGTGCTCATAGTTTACTGTGACACCCATGACCATGTGGTGATGCTGCTACATGCCGGCATACGCACTACCTGCTTTCTTGCACGCCCACAGGCACACTGCCAACTACTGTGGTACTACGCACCTATCACAGTACACTTTCTTGACTGGTCTAACACTTGCGTTGCACCCTTTTTTTCAAAAGCAAGCTGGCTCTTGACTCAGAGTCTTGGACAGGCCCTGATGAACGCGCGCGGCGTGCTGACCGGTGCACCTCCGGCTCTTTTGCTCCTCTAATATTCAAATCACTGATTCAAATCAGCCAAGCGACGATGATGAGCAAGTCAACAGCGGTGACAACGGCGGTGGCGCCAAGCCACCTGGCGACGGCAAGGGCAAGGGCAAGGGAAAACGGCGCAGCAGCGCGGTGAGACAGTTGGATACCCTGTGTCTGTCACCGCTGATGGTTTCTGTAGTAGCAGGTATGCCTTAGGGTGTCAAAGTGTTACCGCGACCGTTGCATTCACTCCGCACAGTGCATCTCATTGTTGACAAACATTTATGTGCGCAACCTTGGTGCCTCGCGCAGTGCTGTGCACCCTTCGGCCGGGTCATGCATGCACACTTCCTATCCAGTGCCACAGTGACAGCGTGGCACATGACATGCTGCCACACGGCACCTGCAGCGTCAGTGTTACAGCGAAGCCTTTGAAGTTGCGAACTCTGCCTGTCACCATCCCTAAAGTATGCTACGTATACACACCCAGTGGGCGCCGCCTATCGGCTGCTATTGCCTTGCTGCTTGCGGCTCTGATGCTGCTGCTGCTGTTGTCCTCGCAAGTCTGGGTTGAGCCTTAACATCAGTACAATGCGGTTGCCCAGGCATGATGGCGTGCCTGACAACTGTGTACCACTGACTCAGGCATTGTGCGTTTGTGCGCACTGCATTGAGTTGTGCAGACCTCAAACAACAAAGGCCTGAGGCAGCACCCCAGCGGAAAGTGGGAGGTCAACATTCCAGTGCCGCCTAGAAAGCGCATTTGGTAAGCTGGGGCCTGGTGCCATAAAGCCCTGGTGTATACTAGTTTCTGAATAATGCTACAGCATGCGCTTGCCAACTTCAGTGGGAACGAGCGCTAGCCTATATACCGGTAAATGCTACCAACCAGTATGATAAATGCACGTGTGGGTTGCTGGCACATGTGCATGATGAACGTGCACCTCATGCCCTGCCAGGGGCCCAGATCAAGACAGAGAGGTGGCATAAGTCTGCCACTGCTGCGACTTCTTTGGCGTTATGCCTGCCACGCACATAGTATGGCATGTACCAACTTACTTCTAGTATGCTTCTGAAGTATTACTACTAGTAGGCACTAAGTATATTATACTACTAGTAGTACCACAGTAGCATAGAAGGCTACTACTACAGTAGTAGGTATGCTGTGAGGTTTTACAGCTGCTTGGTCGCATACGGCCTCACATCTGTTGTTGCTGTAGCTGTTGTGGCATCCAATGTGGTACTCACGTGGCCACGGTGCAACATGGTTGGTTGTGTGCCTGTGCGTCATGGACCATGGTTAACGCTGCAGCAAGGACGGCAGGGAAAAGAAGACCCCAGCATACCTGGGCATGTGGGCGACAAGGCCGGAAGCCAGAGAGGCCTACAATTTTGCTGCAAGGCTGCTGTGGGGGACACAGGACTTGGAGCAGGTGCGTACCGTCCACTACTCGTAGTACTTCTAAAAGTATAATGAATGCATTATCTTATGGAATGAGTGCTCATGCCGATGCTGCACTGGCTTACTGGAAGTGCATTACCATGTGCTTGCGGGGTGACAGAAGAGGCCTCGATCTCTGTTTCTCTTCGGCTGTGCAATCACACTTGTCATATATTAAACACACTTGTACCGGTACTACTGCAGTTATGAGTCACCCTACTGTAGTGGTGCATGGCTGCAGTGGGAGGCGTGGGGAGTGACAGTGGTAGTACGTCCACACATCACTGACCGGAGTTGGAGCACTGCGCTGCTCAACAGCACCGCAGTGTGATTCAGCTGCATTTCAAGAGAGTATTTTCTGAAATATACTTGTGGTGATATTTCGAAGTATTCGCTCTGGTTCACAGAGCCTGAGGCATTGCTGCTTTGTGGATGCGCGCTTGGCAAGAGAGTAGGTTGTCATGGCCAAGCAGCTCCAATGCCTCGCCACCCACGTGTTACTGGGCGTCGTGATACATACTTCTAAGTAGTTAGCATGATCCACTTTCAATTCGTCCTTGCATGCTGCCTGCCCGCAAGTTCGCAAGTGTTACATCTGTGTGCCGGGCTCGGCCCGCAGAGTATCTGAACTTGTGCTTGAAGTTTGTATATTAGTCATAGAGACATGATGGCATGTGTGCATCAGCTATACTACAAGATCTGTGCTTGAAGTTGCTTTACTTCAATATGCTTGAACGCTAGCTGTACTTGAACTTGCTGTGCTTCAAGTACGCTTTAAGTTGCATATTTCAAGTCCAACTACCTAGAAGTGTTTACTGCCTCACCGTGTGTCACCTCCCCGTTAGTGTTAACCCGAGTGCCCCACCCTCCCGTGTGCCAACCATTCTCTCCCAGGCTCGCCACGTAGATGAGCCTGACCTGCCCGGCCTGACCGACGAGCAGTGGCTCGCAGTGGCGCAGCGCGTTATTGCGGCACTGGCCAAGGAAACCAAGCTGACTCGCGCCCAGAAAGGCGACAAGCATGCCACTGGCAGTGGCGCTGAGGAAGAGGAAGAGGGAGGCGGCAGTGCCACCAGTGGTTCTGCCACCTCTGGTGTGTCGGGCAGGGGCGCCAAGCGCGCCGCGCAGCAACTGCAGCCCCAGCAGCGCGTGACACGTGAGCGACTGGCGCGCGAGCAGGAGCAGCCTGCGCGCCCGCAGCAGCAGCCGCAGCCAGTGCCGCAGCAGCAGCAGCAGCCAGTGCCGCCGCAGCAGCAGCAAGTGCCGCCGCAGCAGCAGCCGCAGCCGGCGCAGCCACTGCAGCAGCCACCGCCGCTGCAGCAGCAACCACCGGTTCAGCTGGCGCAGGCGCTGGCACAGCTCTTGGGTGGCGGCGGCGGTGGCGGTGGCGGCGGCGGTGTCGGCGGCGGCACTGGCAATACTGGTGTTGAGGATGGTGCCACCATTGATGCACTGCACGCGCTGCTGGCGGGGGGTGGTCGCCTGGGCGGCACTGCCGCACATGTTGCGGCGGGCGGCGGCGGCGGCGGCGGCGGCGGCAGCGCCGGTGGCGGCGGCGGTGGCGGCGCTGGCAACACTGGCACTGAGGGTGGTGCCAGCATTGACGCACTGCGCGCGCTGCTGGTAGGCGGCGGTGGTCTGGGTGGCACTGCCGCACGTGTTGCGGCGGGCGGCGGCGGCGGGGGCGCTGGTAATGCTGGCTTGCAGAGCGGTGCCGGCATGGAAGCGCTGCTCGCGCTGCTGGCGGCGGGTGGGGGGCTGGGCGGCGGTGGCGCCCCCGCTCAAGGTGATGTGTTGTCAGGCCCGCTGGGGAACAGGGGCGGTGCGGGCGGCGGCGGTTTTGATGCGCTGGCGCTGCTACAGCAGCTGCAGCAGGCGCAGCAACGGGAGCAGCAGCGGGCGCAGCAGCTGCAGGCGCAGCAGATGATCCAGGACCTGCTGCTGCAGCAGCTTAGTGCCGGCAACAATGGTAACACAGCGCAGAGGCGCAATGACGGAGGTGATGGGGGCGGCTCCGCGGGCTACTAGCTGCCGCTCCTCCACGGGCTGCTACAGTAGCTGCCGCTAGACCATGGTGCACTTGTGGCACTGCAGCTCCCGCAAAGCGCAACTTCGGCCCAGTGTGCGCTGCCGTAGCGTAGTTGCGTTGGGACGTTGAAGGGTGGTTCGTGGTGACTGGACGTGCGGCTGGCTGCCTGCACCCTGCCACCTGGTAGCCTGACACGCACGGCTGGGGCACAGGTTTTGCACACTGCGCCGGTGGCTTTGGCACGTTTAACAAGTTGGTCACAGCATGAGTCATGGCCCATAATGTCGCACTGAGAAGAGAACTGTGCACTATGCTGCACTGTAGCAGCAGTGGAGCACTCTTTGGGGGTATGAGAGTGCCAAGTGGTGGCGTTTGCCAGGACTTTATATTCAACTTCAACTTGGCAGTTGGATTTTTACGCAAAGGTTGGGCTGGCAGTGTGCACATGCGAGGCAGCAGGGGCACACCTCCATGAGCGTCATTTTTGCACAGCCAGTGAGCTTGCGACAAGGTCACAATGACGGGGCACAGAGCGTGCCACAGTGTGTGCAATGGGGGCCCGGTGGCACGTGGGGTCCACTAACCGGGGGAGTGGGGGGCAGGGTGCACCATGGGTCACAAGGGTGGGATGGTCTGCGATGTCGCTCACAAGCAGTTGGGAGTGTCACACACGGTTTAGCTGCTGCTGAGTGCCCACACAGTTGCCTGTGCACACTTGCAGCTGAGCACACGGGGGCACTTGTGTGTGGCTGGGATACCACCTTGTCTGAATGTACTCTTATTAAACTCCGCTTAGGGCGCGGAAAGTCTGAATGTACGCTTCTGTTGGGCACACTGCCAACAACTTGAACGGCAGGGTACTGCTGTGCATGCTGCTCTGCTCTGCAGCAATGGCTACTGCTGCCACCGACTCTGCGATTAATGACTGCCACCTTCCATGTGGCACACGCTTCCCAACATCAACATTGTTTGCTTGACCAGCACCGTGGCAATGCCCGGCTTGCCACTGGCGGGACCGGGGATGTCCTGGCTGGGCTGACAGGCGCGCTGCTTGCATCTGGTGCCACGGCCCTTGAGGCCGCCCGCTTCGCCGTCTATGAACACGGGCAGATAGCGGACAACTGGAGTTCGGGCAAGCACTT
>JAULBY010034215.1:0-14884 GCA_032358315.1 Ophiocytium majus | reverse complement strand
CCCCCCAGGCGCCACATGCACCCCGGCATTTTCACGCTGCGCGCTACGTGCCGCGAGAGCGGGGAGCTGGTGGTGGGTCGCGGGGCGCGTAAGGGCGCAGCGCCCCCCCGCTTTGAGAGCGGGGAGCTGGTGGTGGGTCGCGGGGCGCGTAAGGGCGCAGCGCCCCCCCGCTTTGCACGCAGCGTTGCTGCTGAGCTCAAGAGCACGGTGGTGGCGTGGCGGCGCGTGGCGCTGGCGCAGCTGTGCGGCGCGGCGCTGCTGACGCTGCCGTGGGCGTTTGCGCTCGTGAGCGTGTCGGGGTCCGCGCTGGTGCCGCGTGCGCGCAGCTAGTGGCGCTCAACCTGTATGTTTTATACTTCAAGTGTGTATATACTGTGCGACCTGTATGTGTTGTCCTTCAAGTTATACACACTGTGGTTAACCCCCACCTCCGAAGTACACTACTTCGAAGTGTATCACAGTGAAGTGACATGGTGTCACGTGGTCGGTGTGCTGCGCGGCTGTGTTGGTGTATGACATTGTACCACACTGTGGTAACTGGATTTAATATGGTGTATACTCTGTGCGCGGCTGCCGTGTGCTGAGCACGTGCCAGGTGTGCTTGTCCCAAGCTGTGCAGCGCTTGCGCCGCGCGTGCACACGCAAACTAGCCGCACTCTTCTGGTACCCGCCATCTGAAAAACGAGTGCTCGTGAGCTGTACCTGCATGGATGGCTACCTACTTTTTGTGACGGCATGCACGTGTGCCGCCTGCATTCTGCCCCCACCTTAAACCCCGTCCGGCTGGCATGCGGCGGTGTGACTCACACTTGGTGTGCGTGCATGGCTTTCACGCATCAGCACCCGTAAACACATGGCGTTCACAGGCCAGCCAACGAACAACAGCCCTTACACAGGCCGCTCAGGGCGGCTTGCGCCAACAACACCTGCTCAGCTAGTGAGAATCACACCCGGTGCCACTACTTGACAACAGGCAGCTATCATACCCACACACCTGAGAGGTGACCACCAGCCCCTCGCACTCAGTCGCCCTTGATTCTGTCCGGCGCTCCCACTGCTGGCGCCGCATCAGCAGCACCCGCGGCGGCGCCGGCGCCGAGCACCACCATGGCAGTCCCAGCAAAGATGAGTGCCGCGCCGGCCCACCACAGGGGTGCCAGCACCTCGCCAAACAGCAGCCAGCCCGCGATGCCCTGGAGTTGTCACAGGCCACAGTGAGAGGGGTGCACGTGAGGAAAGTTGGGGTGTGTATTGGCCTGCCAACACTGGGTTCGTCCAGGGATTGTGGCAGGAGGCACCGCACGTGTGCATGTACATGGGGTTGCTGCCATGGCAGGCGTCTTTACCACCAGGGCGCCAGCACTGCGCGGGGCAGTAAGGTTGCTCAGCACGGCCCTGTGTGCGTCAAGCAACCCACTCACCGAGAGAAGGAAGTTTGTAACTGTCGAGACGACGGTCGCCGCGGCGCTGCCGCTCGCGTGCAGCGCCTTGACAAACAGGGACAGCATCAGCGCGTTGACGCCCAGCATCGCGCCCAGTGACGTGCCCCGCGCGGCGTACGGCGCCTGCACGCCACAGCAGCAAAGAGAAGAAGTGAGGGGTGCATCTGCACTTGTGAGGTAGGGACTCCAGGCGACGGTATATCGTACGGCGGGCCGGCCCTTGTGTTGGCAGGCCGGCATGGCGAGGTGGGCTGGTAACAGCATTTCTTGAAGCTTACGCCTCTGGCGGTTGCTGCTACTTTTGCCAGGGTGTAGATGAAGGGAAACCTAATTTGCAGGCAGCGTGTGAGCGGCGGGGGCATCATGCGCGACTCACCACAGAGCAAACCATTGTCGCTGTGCCATGCTGGCAGTTCGCGAATACGAGTGAACCCAAGAAGCTGCTGCTATCAAGGCCCGCTTTGCCCAGCACAGATGCCAAGGCCGCCAGCGCGCCGCTGGCCACGCTGCGGCGGAGGAAGCGCGGCGGCAGCGGCAGTAGCAGCGGTGTGAGCAGCAACATCAGCAAAAAACGATGTACAGCAAACAGCAGCGACAGGCTTTTAGTTGCAAAGAGCCAAAGCTCCGTTTATAAAGGGTATGCCGCTGCCAGCCAGGGTATCGCACCTGAACCCATGCTGCCGCATGCTGCCTCGCACCAACTCCCACTGCCTGTAGCGGGGCGCCGGCACGGTTGCACTTCAACATCACCCCGCCCGATTTTTTTACCAACCACCAACTTCAACTGTTCGCTTTCAAATTGGGCAAGTGGCTGCCAAGCCGCACACACACGCACCACCAGCCAGCTGCTGCCCCAGGTGAGCACGGGCCTGGCCTCGCGTGCGACAGGGGGGGGTTGTATGCCGAGGCCGCTTGCGCCGTCATGGCACCGGACTAGCGCATGAAGCGGCACCAGGCTCGTTGGTGCCGCCGCAGCGGCAAGATTGGCAGTCAGTGGGGCGAGCAGCAACAGCAGCCTGCCTGCAGTGCGGCGGGCAGAGCCGCCAGCCAGACTAGTGAGGACACCATTTGACGGCAACAGATCAGCTGTGTTTTACCCGCGCTCATGGTGGCGGCTTGCCTGAATAAGCGTGTGATCGGGAATCGCGGTATTGGACGCTCAGCCACCCCAGACCCCTAGGCTCCTGCTGACCACTCTCGTTGTCCGCTGCCCGCTGCCCTCCAGAGCTCGACACCCAGCGCCACCATGCCTGAGAGCCACAAGGCGGAGCGGCGACGCGTGCAGAAGGCCAACCGGGATGCTGGGATTGGGGATGAGACTGGCAGGATTGTGCGCGTTAAGGTGGGTGGTCGGCTGCGCGCACTCTTGGGTGATTGGCATGTTTGTGTGCACGTATGCCATGTGATGTTGGTTCACTAGCTTGGGGAGGGGGTTCAACGGCGTACTGTACCCTCAGCATCGAATGTAACGGTGTTGCTGCTGCCTTCTGCTGTGGCTCTCTGGGTTGTTGCAAACAAGTTGTTGGCATAAAAAAAATTGGTACTATGTTGCCGATCTTGTCATGATATTGAAGTGGCTGCAGTCATTTTGTACGCCTGTACACCAAAATTTTGCAACGGGGGGGGGGTGACTCACCAGCAGACACAGTTGCCCGGCCAATTGCGCACCCACAGCATGCCGCTGGTGCTGGTGCAGCAGTTGCGGGTGGCACTGGAGGCATGTGGCTGTGGCCATGCAGTCCTATACGAAAACTCACAGATATATGTGCTGGTAGCCAGCACAGGGTCTCTGTGGTGTGGTGGAGGTGGCTGAGACCTAGGACTGGCACAATCAGTGGGGTTTAAGGCAGCGGCCAAGCTGAGCTGCAGCGAAGTTTCTCGCAGTCATTGACTCAAATTCGGCGACTTCCAGGCGTACAGTATGTCAACCACCCGCAGGTTGCCATAAAAATTCAGCATGTACCCAGTGTGAAGTTATGTAGGTGTGTGTAGCACCGGGCAGATACGGGGGGAAGCAGGGGGGGGGAGGGGTAGAGAATGCTGCAGGGTCCACATTGTGCGTCAGCAGTGCGGTGCAAGAAAGCCAGGGAGGACCAAGGCCTACTTGTGCTTTGCCAACAGTGAGCCGCATACATAATCTATGTGTACGCTGTACAGAAGATTACAGTATTGTAACACGCTGGCAGATGTACCGTTGCTGTTTACTGCACTTTTTTTACCTGCAGTACATAATTTCACGGTAGCGGTGCATGCGGCTTTTTGTCACAGATGTATTTACGCTGTGATGCCTGTGTCAACGAGGCGGTTACGAAATGTACTGGACAGAAGTGTACACGTCTGGCAATTCCCCTATCAGTAGTAGATGAAGAGCATATGTGGGTGTCAGGGGACACGTTGGCCGCCCCTCACCAGTGCTATGGCCCTGGGTTGCAATGAGCACTTGGGGGCCTACCCTCAGCACTTTGCATAACTCGCTTCGCTCATGTGGTAAGATACGCCGTGTCCTAGCTGTCGGCTGCTCAGGTCTTCCTGGTTCCGATGTGCTTTTTTGGTTTCGACAGCGCACCGATGAGTGTCTATACAGGCCTGCAGGATGGCCATTTCAGTGCCACGTGCTACATGCGTGCATGACCTGGGTTCTTGCCACACCGACAAGTGCAAATCAACAAAGCACACACCGTTAGTACTGCTAATACATGCTACTCTGCAGTACTTTTTTCGTCGATTCATGTCCACACACCACTGCTGTGAACCCCGTCTTCCAATGGCGCACCGTTAGTGTATGCTACGTACTTGGCAGTACATTCTTTCGCTGGTATGCTCACACCACTTCTTTCACTGGTACACGTCCACACCACTGCTATGAACCCCATCTTTAAATGCAGTAGTTGGCAGTCGGGCCCCCTCTTTCAAGGCAGTAGTTGGCAGTCCTCCACTGCACGGAAACTCATACCCACCGCTGCCGCTGCCCGCCTGCAACTGCGACTTCCCAATCCCAGGACCCTGTCCCGATGGCCAAGTGCACCGTGTGCAACCTGGAGGTGGGCCGTGCAGCTGGCGAGGCACCCGCGCCCTTGCCTGCGCAGCACTGTTTCCCACTCGTGCCACACCACGCTGCCTCTTGGCAACCCCATTGTGTGCTGCTTTCGCCAGCAATTTCCACGCATTGCATGTGCCGTGCAGCCTGCCGTGCTCCGCCAGCAGAACCAGTGCCCCCCCCCGCAGACATGCTTAGGGCTGCCCCGCTGCCGCCACCACTGCTGCTGCGACCCCAGTGGCGCCCGTACGCACGCCTGCACTGCCCTGCTTTTGCTGCACACAGCCACCGCCGCCTTACCCCCTCTGCATTGGTGCAATTGCTGTTTAAATTTTTGTTCGTTTTCATAATGCTTGACATCAAACTGGGATCAAAAACAAAACCAACAAAACAAATTGACTGGCCTCTTCTACATCACCAAGACGTTGTCTCACATCCCCCGATTCCTACTACCCCCCACCCCCCACCCCCAGGTGCGCATGACCAAGACAAACACGGAGCTGCGCACGCACGCCGAGGCCAAGCACGGCGCCACCCTGGACGCCTGCTTCCCCGAGGCGGCCGCTTACACGGCGGAGCTCGCGGCGGCGGCGGCGGCGCCGAGCGGCAGCAAGAAGGGCGGCGGCGGCGGCGGCGGGGGCAAAAAGGGGGGCGGCGCGGACCTCAGCGAGCTGCTGGCGGCGGGCCTGGCGGGCGCGAAACCGGGCAAGGAGCGGTAGCCTGCTCAGCGCTCGGACGGCTGGCGCGCTGCTACTGGCGGGGGGTGGTGGGGGGTAGGGGGTGGGGGGAAGGGCATGCTGCTGCACGTGCTGTCGACAAGCGCGCGCCACACCTAGCCTAGGCGGCGACGCGGCCACGCGTTGCCAGTCTGGAGGGGCAGCAGCGGCGGTGGTGTGCAGCCATAGCGGCGGTGACATGCAGCCGCAGTGGCGCTCAGCTGTGGTGGTGGGGTGCGACTGGCGGTGGAATGTGTGGGGACGGCTGGCGGTGCAACCACCGTGGCTGTGGAGGGAAGCAGTGGCACGTGCGCACCCGGTGGCGGCGGCGGCGGCCGGAGCGAAAGACACCACATTTTATGGGGGCCACACACTGTAGTGCATCAGCACCTGGTGGTGCAGGCTGGCGAACATCGCGCGGCAGTAGTGCGCATCCCCGCGGCCTTGGTTTGGGGCAGGGGAAGAGGGGGGGTTGTGTGACACGCAGCAAAGCAGCACGGCATGTTGACTGGTGCGTAGGTGTGTGGGGGGGGCGGGGTTGCAGGTGGATTCTCAATGGTGTGTACAGCGTAGGGTTATCCTGGAGTGTAAACCAATTGTTGGTTGGTCTTTTGGCGCCCAAGTCGGCTCTTGGGCTCAAGCGAAAAAAAACCTAGAGTCTGGCATTGGTGGTCGCAGGCGAGTGTTTTTGCCTTGGAATTGTACGCCACCCTTGGTGCTCTGGTGTCTCCCAGGTGTTGCTGACGACATACATGGTGCAGCCACGTCTGTTACATTGCGTCCATGTGAAAAATAGGGTGAGCCGTAGGCATGCTGTGTGCCATGCTCTACCACCAACTTGTCACTACGGCAGTGTATACCTCGAAGTACAACAGGTGGCGCAGCAGCAGCACGCACAGCAAGTGATGCCATGATGCGCAGTCAGCGACTGCGCCCCAGCTACGTCACATATGCTATTCCAGCACACCATCGGCAAGCAAACTGTTATATACTACTAGTAGTTTTATTTATTTGCACTTGTGGGCGTGCAAGAGCCGCAGGGTGTTGTGTGGGGAAGACACCTGGAGAGGTTGGGTAGTATGCGGATCCGTTATACATTAATGATGTGCACTGGGAGGCGTGCAGGAGCGCACGGCTGTGTTCAGAGATGCAGAGATGGGGATAAAGGCTTGGGCGGCCAGCACACGCACGCCGCAACACAAACTCAATGCAACATACAGCTCTGTCCCCCCGCACCAACAAATACAGCACGAACATATGCAGCACGCGCGCGATATAACGCCTCCTCCACGCCGCACGCATCACCCCACACCGCCAGCCCTAGACGCAGCAGCAGCAGCACCACCACCACTGCCGCCGCCGCCGCCGCCGCCCGTGGGCTTCTTGGACAGCAGCAGCAGCAGCAGCCCCAGCTTCACGCCGCGCGTGAGCCCCGCTGCCTTCAAATCGCTGTGCTGCACGCGCGGCAGCAGGTGCTCCGGCGCCCCCCCCCCCGTGAGCCTCTGCACCGCGCGCGCCAGTGCATCCCTGTCGGCAGGCGCAAGCCACGGGTCCAGACGCAGCGCCGCCGCCATGCTGTCCTCCCCCACCCCCGCCGCCGCCGCCGCCGCTGCGAGCACGTGCCACAGCTGCTGCTCAGCAGCGGGCTGCCGCCGCAGCTCGCGCCGCAGCGCCTCCGCCGCTCTGCACAGCGCGGCCGCCGTGGTGGCGCCGCACGCGGGGAGCACCCGCGTGTCTGTTACGGACTTGGGGCCCAGGAGAGACACGGTCGCGGGGGTGTAGAAGCACGCCGCGCGCAGCGCCGCCGCCGTGGCGTCTGCGGCCGCGCCGCCGCCGAGCGTTTCAGCCACCCACCGCTCGAGCGTCCACTGCGCAGGCACCGGTGCTGCCGCTGCTGAGCATGGTTGCTGCGGCTGCTCCTGGCAGCCGTGCGCTTGCGTCACGCACTCCGCTGGCGCCATGGGGACGTGGGGGCTTGCGCCGGGTGCGACGGCGCGTGGCTCTGGCGCTCCGACAGTGGCCGCCGGGGCTATCGCATGCAGGGGCGCGGCTGGCACAGTCCCCATGCCCGACGCTACCGGCACGGTTTGCACCGGCTGGCACGCTTCCACAGGCGGCACAGCCTCCTCCTGTGCGGTAGTCACCGCTCCATCGCACCCCTGCAGCGCCGTGGCCACCTCCTCAGCCGGCCCTGCCACCTGCTGCGGCCGCTGGGTGTCCGCGGCGGCATCATCCATCGCCGCGGCCGTTACCGCGTCCAACGAGCTTGCCTCCGCGTCGCTGTGTGCTTCTGTCACGCACTCCGCTGGCGCCATCAGGACAAGGGGACTTGCGCCGGGTGCGGCGGCGCGTGGCTCTGGCGCTCCGACAGTGGCCGCCGGGGCTATCGCATGCAGGGGCACGGCTGGCACAGTCCCCATGCCCGACGCTCCCGGCACGGTTTGCGCTGACTGGCACGCTTCCACAGGCGGCGCAGCCTCCTCCCGTGCAGCAGTCACAACTCCACCGCATGCCTGCAGCGTCGCGGCCACCTCGCCTGCCTCCTCAGCCGGCGCTGCCACCTGCTGCGGCCGCTGGGCGTCCGCGGCGGCATCATCCGTCGGCGCGGCCGTTACCGCCTCCAGCGAGCTTGCCTGCGCGTCGCTGTGCGCATCCGGCTCAGGCTCCGCCTTCACGGCCAGGCTCTTCTTGTACACGACCGCCGCCACCCTAGCGGCAGCCTCAGCCGCCGCCTCCGCCGCGCACGTCACCCCGCCCCCGACCTTACCCCAGACGCCGCGGCTCCCGCTTCCGTGAGGGTCCGCTGGCCGCTGCCGCTCAGCGTGACTTGGCGCGTCGC
The DNA here is from genome assembly GCA_032358315.1 of Ophiocytium majus. Classification (NCBI taxonomy): domain Eukaryota; class Xanthophyceae; order Mischococcales; family Ophiocytiaceae; genus Ophiocytium; species Ophiocytium majus. Next base: position 6,850 of record JAULBY010034215.1, on the reverse strand, counting down.
TGCCGTAACCCGCCTCGTCCTCCGTGACCGTGTCGCCATAGTCGCTCGCGCCGTCATCGGATGGCGCCGCCGACGGCAGCGCCCGCTCGGCGCTGCTGTCCCTGTCGCTGCCGCCGCCAGCAGCACGCGCCCAGCGCCGTGAGTGCGTGGGCGGCGGAGCAGCGACGCCGTGGTCTGCCCCCAGCCCAACCGCGCACAGCCAGCGGCGCTGCGCGAGCGCGGGCGTGCCGCCGGGGTAGCTGCGATGGGGCACGCGCATATCAGGCGCATGTGCTTTTGTGACCAGCGCCATGGCGCATGGCGTGGTACTCACTGACTAGTATTTCCAGAGAGGCGGCTGGGGCTGTCTGTGAGGCGCGCGGGTTGCAGTACGTGAGCATACATCGGTACTCTCATTGAACTCCGTTTGGGGCGCGGAAAACCCTTTGCACACGATGCGCGTGACCAGAAAAAGGGATCAGATAGGTGGCGAAAAAGCTGGCAATGCTCAGCACTGCGTACTCCAAGGGAAGCCTGGCATGTTGACATCGGTACATGGTCACGGTTTCAGCAACAACCCTACACATGTGTCGCTCGCTGGCGCATGTGACGGGCCCGGTGCGCACCGCCAGCGCACGCGCGCGCGAAAAGTGAGGCCCCGCAACACCCCTCTGCCTGCGCCAGCAGCACCCCTTCCCAGCACCGCCCGCGCGCGCACCTGAACAGCCCGGCCTCGAGCCACAGAAAGCGCACCACGCTCGCGTGCGCGCGCGGCGGCGGCAGGCTCCCGTCGACGCCCATCTCGCACGCGATCGCGAGCTCCACGTCGCTCTCCCTCGGGCGCGCGCACCCCAGCCCGCGCACCAGAAACTTGAGCGTCTGCAGCGCGCGCGCCTTGATCGCCGCCTCCAGCAGCTCGCCGCACGCCATGGCGTCACCGTGCGCGCGCGGGACGAGGCGCTGCAGCGGCTGCAGCGCCTGGAGGCAGTCGCAGACGTGGCGGTCCGCTGCCTCGCGCACGCGCGGCGCTGCCGCGCACAGCGCCGCCACCCCCCCCACCAGCACCTCCACAAAGGGGTTGGCGTTGCCGCGCGCCTCGCGGTTGCCGCAGAGCCATGGCGCGGCGTCATCAGTTACGGCCGTGCGGCGGCGCTTGGGGCGACGCCCGTCGCCGCCGGCGCCGGCGCCGTCAAGTGTTTTCGCGCCTTTGGGGGGGGCGTGGATGAGCGCGACGAGGCAGCGGATGCACTCCAGGTGCAGGAGCTTGCACGCCTTGTGCAGCAGCGGCGGCCACTTCTTGTGGTCCACGGTGGGCGCGTGCAGCGGGTCCGTGGCGCCGCTGCGCGCAAGCGTGGTGGCGATGGCGTGCTGCACGGCCGCGACATCGCCCAGGCACACGGCGCCCCACGCCGCGTTGTGCAGCATGAGGCCCTCATCGTCGCCGGGGTCCGATATGGTGCTGCTGAGCAGGCAGACCAAAGTGCTCAGCAGCAAGAGGTGGTGCTCAGCAGAACTGGCGCTGCTGCTCCGCCCTGCTGGCTCCTACAGTAAGGCTGCCCCGTGGTGGGAGTACAGGTGCAAGCGTGGCTGCTGGTGGTGGCGGCCCTTGCGGTGGTGCGCGTTGGCTGCGAGGGGCGCGGAGACCATGCAGAGGGCAAGCGGGCAGCGAGGCAAATCGATTTCCATGTGCCTGATCATGAGGCAGCAACATCTCGAAGTGCCTGTTTCCTGTCCGCCTGCCGAGAAGTGCGCATGGCACTGTCATTCGCTAACGCTGCAACATGCGTGAGATTGAGCAACAGCCTGAGACGCGCGTGCACGGGGCGCGTGTGCATCGGCAACCAAGTCAAACTGCGCTAGCCTCCGTGTGAGGCGAACAAAGTTTGCTGAAGAAGAGGGCGAACAGTAGAGAGAGTGTAGGGTGCAAATGACGTCGAGTGTACCTGTGTTTTAACGGGAGCCAAGACGGCAGAGGGCAGGGGATGGCGAGCAACAGTTCAACCCGCACTGCGCGTCCGTGCTGGTGCTGTGTCAGCCTGTGATCATGATGTTCCCGCGCATCCCTGCTTTTTGAAACGGAGCAAAGTTGAAGATCACCTCGTACTTCAACATTTCGATGGGCGGCTCTACAGCAAGAAGTTCTTACTACTAGAACACATGTATTTGTGTTTACACATTAGTACCGCATGTATGTATGTATACATGTAACATGTAGCTGTGTGAGGTGGTTGAAACAAGTTCAACGTCCCTCGCTACATCGCTGCTGCTAAGAGCAGGATGCAGACATCTGTGGGGGCGGGATCATGGGCGTAGGATGCACTCATGAAAACACCGCCCAACTGAAGCAACACATGAGGACCACCCCACGCCATGATGCACGTCTCAGCCGCAGCACACACTGCAGCAAGCGCGCACCAGGGCTGCATGCGCATGTCCAAAACTGACAATTTAGCAGCACACAGCGCACACCACACAAACAAACACCGCGCGCCGTACCACAAACATTTGTGTGTTGTCGTATAGCATGTCATTTGCCGCGCGCGCATCAGGGGGGGAAGGCTGCCACCTAGACGTCTCTTATGCACATGGTGTCATATATGAACAATAAGGTGCGGGGGAAGGGGGGGCGGGCACATCACCCCAAGGGGCACATGCCCCCCCCCTCCCCCCACCCCTCAATGCCGCGGCCACCAACTACGTGTCTCCTGCAGCGCCGTTGTCGAAACAGTCGCTCGTCGCCGCTGACAACAACGCATTCACAGCATCTGGGAGGGGGTGTATGTGTACGGGGGTGGTCTCAAGGGACAGGGAAACGTGCCGTGCGTCGCGGTGTGCTGCCGCTCCTGCCGCCCTGCGTTTCCTGCTGTATGCTGCCGCTGACTCTGCAATTGATCACGCACCGACATGCGCGCGCCGCGCTGCAGTGTGCCCAAGGGCCGTGCGGGGGTGCGGAGCGCGCTGCGCGGCACCGGAATTTTTGGTCATCCTTTCCCAGAAATTTCTGCTGCGCTGAGCCTCCAAACCCGGGACCAGCCGCCATTACCCGACTACCGTCTCGCGCCCGTCCTTCCATACTTGGTCGGGCGCTTATGCACATGTGTCCCCCCCATGTGTGTGTGTGTGTGGTGGGTGGGTGGGGGGGGGGGGCGCTTGCCGCCGCACACGCCAGACGCCGCGCCAAACCGCAGCGCATGCGGCAATTACGAAACGGTTACGAAACGGTTACGCGGCGGCGTCCGCGCTGGGCCCCGCCTCGCAGACCATGTTCATCTCGGCCCAGACGGCGTTGCGGTCGCGCGGCGCCTCGGGCTTGGCCATGGTCTCGCTCGAGCCGAGCGCGACCTTGGGCACGGTGCCATTGTCGGCGGGCGCGCCGCAGCGGTCCGCGTACGCCGTGATGGAGGAGCCCACAAACTCGGGCTTGGCCATGGTCAGGCTCGACCCCAGGGCGACCTGCGCGGGCGGCGGCGGCGGTGGCGGGGGGGGGGGGGGTCAGGTGCGGCTGCGTGCAGCGGGTTGGCATGGCTAGGGAGGGTACAGGCTGAGGGGGTTGTGCGGTAGCTGAAGGGGGGGGGTGGAGTGAGGTGTGGCTGAGTGCAGCGGGTCAAGCAGGGGCGCTGGCGCAGGCGGCAAGCGTGGCTCGAGAGGCTTGTGTGGCAGCGGCAGCGCGGGGGGGGGTAGAGTCAGGTGTGGCTGCGTGCATCGGATCATGCGGACATGACTAGCGGCGCTCGCGCAGGTGGAATGGGGGGTGGCTGTCGCTGAGGGGCTTGTGTGGCAGCGGCGGCGCCGCCGCCACTCACTGCTTGGCATACTGAGGCATGCGGTGGCTGCGCACCTTGGGGATGGAGCTGAGGTCGGCGGAGGCGCCGCACATGTCCGCGCCCATGGTAATGCCGTTGGGGCTCAGGGTGGCGCGCTGCGCGCACGCCACGCAGGCAAGCGCAGGAGGGCGGGGGGAGAGGTCAGGATGCCTGCTTGACTGGGCACATATACAGGGCTAGCACCGCACTGTGGGTGGCTGGGCGGCGGGTGCTGCCAAGGTGTCTTTCACTGGTGCTAATAAACTTTGACAGAGGGCACCGTTGTTTGTGAAGCAAGTTCCCGACAGGCCTGTCACAGGGCACAGGGCTATACTTCAAGTACTTCAGGTACTCCGCAGCAGTGTGGGCGGGCTCGCCGCCACGCAGCGTCTCGGTGCCAGCTTGCGCTTCCCTCCCCCACAAATTCCAACTCGTCGTGTGCCGCCAACGCCGTGAGCTGCACTGCCATGTGCCCACAGAGTGTCTGTCAACACAAGCTAGCATGTGTGCGGGGCGAGCCGCACCTCCATCACGAGGCTGCTGCCGAGGCCGCAGCGCGGCACCGCCGCCGCGTCAAGCGAGGGGCCGGCGCTGTCCGCGCCCATCGTGATGCCGGACTTGGACACCTCGCGCTCCATGATGCCGTACGAGCTGCGGGTTGGCGGACGTTATCACCAGCAACAGCAATAGCACCAGCAACAGCACCAGCAGGGTGTATGTGAGCACACGCCCTCCTGATGCAGCGGCAGCAGCGGGCAGGCGCAGCAGGAGCGGCAGGCGCAGGGGTGGCTACGGCTGAGGCAGGCGCGGCGCGTCGGTGGGAAGAAAAGAGTTGTGGTGGCACGGTGGCAGCAGTGTTGGCTGGCTGACGGCGGCGCGTGCAGCGGGGCACTCACCCCATCATGGTCATGCAGATGGAGCCGCTGTCGCCGGTGCCCGCGCACTCAGCGCCCATGGTGATGCCGTTCTGTTGCAGACGAGCCAAGGCCAAGCGGAGCACGCAGCGCACAGTGCACGTGACGCGGAATGGTAACTGGGTGAGCCTTGCTGTGAGCGCACGCATTGGCGTGGCACCGGTGCAGCAATGGCGGCCGTGCATGCAAAGCCATGTGCTCAGCAGCAGCAGGCGCAGACCAGGTGTGCGTGCTCAGCAGCAACCCACCTTGGAGACAGGCAGGCGCTCCATGGTCGCCGTGCTGCCGGCCATGGTCTTGGTGATGGCGCCCTCCGCGCGGCCCTTGGCGAGCTGCTCCGCCGTGAACTCGCGCTTGTTGGTGGCCGACAGCTTGGCGCCCAGGTGGGGGCCCGCAAACTCGGCCACGGTGCACTGGACGGTGGAGCCCAGGGCGAAGAGGCAGCGCACGACGAGCCCCATGTCCTTCTCCTCGTAGAGGTCCACCGTCTCGAAGAGGGAGTGCTCCGCCACCCCAAGGGACCTGCACCCCTTGAGGAAGGCGCTGATGTTCTCCATCTGGACACGGCGGCAGCGGGGAACAGCGGTGGCGGCGGGTGCGGGGGCAGGCGTGTCAGCGCTGGCAGCACCATCAGCGGCGGTAGCAAGCGGCGACCTGGAACCCTCCAGTGCGGTAACTTGTGGCGCTCGCATTAGGGGCGGCGCGGCGGTGGGGACGACGCGGGCTGCAGCACAGGGCAGCGATGCGGTTGCCTACTACGCAAACAGCGACATGGCCGCGGCCGCCGCCACCACAGCTGTGTGCTGCGCGCCACCAGGCGCCGCAAATTGCGCCTGAGCTCTCAGCCAGAGCTCCCTACTCGCCTGTTTGAAGGGCATGGCGCTTGTGTTGATCTTCTTGACGGTGCCGGGCCTGATCACGTTGAGGAGCTTGCACAGCAGGGTGCCGTCCTTGAGGCCCGCGGCGAAGGTGCCGTCGAAGGCCACGCCCGTGAGGGCGCTGATCCAGTCCATGGCCGCCCTCTCGCCCTGGTAGTCGTAGTTCGCCGCTGCCTTGCGTGCCAGCTCCGCGTCCAGGCCATAGCCGCCGCCACGGCCCGCACTCATTTGTTTGTCGAGAGCCGCCATCGTTTGTTGCTGCTGCTTCGCTGCGCTGAGGTGTGTGTGTGTCCGCTGGGTCTCTCTCTCGCTCACTCCCCCGCTGTTGTGGTGCGCTTGCTTGTGAATGTGTCGCGGGGGCCGCGGGCCGCCGTGCCGCTGCATGTGCCCGCTTATGCGCACGCTTGCATGCAGAGCCAGCGAGCGCTGAGTTCAAGCGAAGACGTTACATTCTGTCATCACATGACTCTATTGCGGGGCACCTGCTCAGCAGCCGTCGCGGTCATGCCGGCTTAACAGCAGTACACCAGCAGTGCGTCCATGCACAGCACCATTCGCAGCCCAGGCGTGCATACCGGTGCAAGAGAGGTGTACATATACTTACTGTGTTGAGGGTGGGTAGAGCCCCCGGGGTTGCAAGAGGACAGGGCCAGCTGCCTGGTTTGCCCATGTGCTGAAGCGGCTGCGCTGCTGCTGCTGCCCCCGGGCTGCTGTACCTCCACCCACTGCCATGCCAGCTGCATTTTCTGCAGCAAGCTTTGCTTGCTGCGGAGAATGCTGCTTCATGTATGAATATGACAGGGAGGGAAAGGTGTGCGTACTAAATATTTCAGTACTTCATAGAAGTATGTACTTTTTGCCACTGTACAGGGAGTTGCGACGTGGCAGGTCCTCAGGTGCTGGAAGAAAGACTACCAAAGGAACCTGTGCGACTCATCTGCAGCACCCTACTTGCACCGCTGCACGTGACGCAGAGTGAAACAAACAGTGTGCACAGTTCTGACACAGCACAGTAAGCATGCACGCAGAGCATGGCGCCGAACACAACATGCGAAGACACAACGACAACAAAACTTGTAGGGCAACCGCACCGTCCGCGTGCACTCGTGCAGTTCGTTTCCAGCGTGGTGGACACCGCAGCGCCGGTGGGCGCCGCTTAATAAAGCCACAAAAAAGCGTGCCCCACCCCTCCCTGTGCCGACACACCACTCCGCCCCCCACCCCCCCCCCCCCCCCCCCCCCCCCCCCCCCCCCCCCCCCCCCCCCCCCCCCCCCC
>JAULBY010034204.1:0-14884 GCA_032358315.1 Ophiocytium majus | reverse complement strand
GTCTGATTTCCTGGTCACACGCACCGTGTGCAAAGGGCTTTCCGCGCCCTAAGCGGAGTTTAATAAGAGTACTTCTGGTATACTGCAAGTATACACATGTACATACATCTATAAGCATTCATACCTGCACGGGTAGTGCAGAGCAAACATGTGCAGGCAGCAAAGCATACAGGCCGTGTACCGCATTTATGTAAGGGTGGCAGCGCAGAGAGAAGCACACACATGCTCACCATTCGGAGGGCCCCTTGTTGGGTATGGGGAGGAGAAAGTGTGCAAGGCGCGGGCCGATGTCGCGCGCTGGGTTGGCGGCAAAGCCCGTGGCGCCCGACAGACTGCAGCAAACATGACATCGGGTGCATTTAAATAAGTGTTATATCCGATGGTGAAAAGCCAGTATACTTCGAAGTACATGGGTACAGGTGGCAGCGGCAGCGGGAAACTTGATGTCATCCTGGCCCTACGGTGACCAGCACGGCTAGGCAGTGCTATGCAGTGCGGCGGGCGCTGATGTTGTTTGTGAGCCCGCGAATGGCACACCCGCCCTATAGTGCTGCAACATGGGGAGCGCACCCATGTACCGGTTGTGTGTACCATGCCATGTTTTGGTACAGCATGCGAACACCGGCAAAAAAAAAAAATGCACGCACCGTCATGAATGAGAATCCGACAGGAGGAGGCAAATGACATGTGCGGGCCTGACGGCAGATGGTGCTCCTTTTGGAACATCTCTGGTTCAAATCAGTCGGGTTTGTCATTGTGTCTAAGAATGACTACAGTAGTTTTACCAGAAAGGTGCATACATCCTCGCCATGGCGCTTTTATGCTCACTTGGTTTTCATATTTCCCAGGATGCGTACCAGGTAAATGCATTCTCGCACTGCTCAGCATGGACACACACTGCTTTTCATGACTGATGCCCCTCACCTCATGAGCAGCGCAACCACAAAGAAGCCAATGAGGAAGGCCTCCAGTAGGCGGATGCCTGTTTCCTGGGCAACTGGCGGCAGCAGGCTCACACGCAGGTCCAGCACCAGCACTAGGAAGATGAGGAAGAACGTGCCTATCACCTCCGCCAGCTGGCACACACAGACAAGAAAACACAAGCAGACACGCAGGCGCGTACATTCTCAGTGGTGACCATTGGTAAGTACTCTTATTAAACTCCGCTTAGGGCGCGGAAAGCCCTTCGCACACGGTGCGCGTGACCAGAAAAAGGGATCAGATAGATAGCGAAAAAGCTGGCAATGCTCAGCACTATCCCTTTTCTAAGGGAAGACTGGCATGTTGCCAGAGTACCAGTCTGATGGATTACAGCCCCATGGTAAAGTACGTAAACCACACAGGGCGACAGGGTCACCGCCTTCGCCAGCTGCGGCCCAACACACAGGCAGCGCTCGCCACCTCCTTTTTTTGGGGCCGTTTCAGTATTGCGGCTCCTACAGTGAGGCCCTAAAGTGCCGTTGGCCCTCAACGGGACTCAATGGCACGTGTAGGGGTACTGAATGGCACGCACAGGGTATAGGCTTATGCGCCGCTTGGTTTTGGACATCCACATCACCCTCTGGTCGGGGATCACCTACGGAGGTGAGCACGGGTAGATACATGAAGAGGTGCAGGAAGCTTTGCAGCTAGCACGGCACCCGCCCACGCGCTGGGTGACAGGAACTTCAACGCCAACCTCAACTGCAACTTCAACAACATATTCCTGTGCATGTACTATCAGTACCGCACAGGATGCACATCTGTATGTACTTCAAGTACACTGAAGGTGCGGGAGCACAGCGACTGGACCGCACCACTCCACATACGCATACCATTAACAAACAAAAAGCGCATACTTTCCTCAAACTCTGCTTGGGGCGCGGAAGCTCTGGTGCACACACGGGCAACTGGAAGCAGCGCATGGAACAAGCGGTTTACTGACATACTCCAAGCACTTGCCAACCAAGCATTTGCCGATGTCAATAATAATATAAGCACGATCATGCATTTGCTACTTACAAAGTTGAGCGCCGGGATGTAGATGGCGGGCCGCAGCGAGTGAACCGTGAGCTTGGCGTTCTGGTCCGCCCTGAGTGTGGCCAGGTAGGCATGGCGCGCCTCCCCATCGTAGCCCAGTGCGCCCTGCTCATACACATTGCTAGTGTCGATGGCCGCGTCGCTGCTGCAGTGCGCCACACGCACCGGCAGCAGTGGCACAAGAGCAGTGACATGTGGCAGGTTGTGCAGCAGGTGCGGCAGCGGGTGAGTGCTGTGTCGGCCGTTGGGTGCTGTGTGGCGCGCTGCAGGACAGCGGTTGCGTCTTGCAATGCGATGGCTAAACCTTTGCATCCAGAATTGCACTACCACTCAAGCCACGGGGCTTATGCAGTTGATGAGGATTGACATATGCATGCTGGCCGGTTGCCAGATGCACTGACACCAGGGTGGGGAACACATGGGCGGTTCTGAAGGAGGTGCCAACCAGCCCCTTTAAGTGTCACTGCACAACAACTTGGTGTGCCGAAGGCGAACAACACGGCACACAAAGATGAAGGCTACCCCTGAAGTTTGTGCTCAGCAGCACCTCACCTGTCCATGGCCCGTGGCTGCATAACCAGCACCAGCGCCGTTCTGAGTTTGCCCAGCAGCCTTGTGCTTGCGGGCATGGCCTGCAGGCGGGGCAACAGCACCGCTGTGCGTGAGCGCGCCACTTTCCATAGCTGATTCAGGCCATGACACTGGTGCTGCCTTTTTTCAAATGCGCTGCCTTTGCCAGTTGAACTTCAACTTGAAGTTTCGGGTAGGCGCATGTCATGCGGATTTGGTCTTGCTGCACTACTATGGGCTGGCGCAACCTCAGGACTGACAGGGGCCACCGCTGCTACCACAGTACTTTGTGTTAGCTTATGGTCAGTGGCAAACACTGGCTCAAGGGCACTGACCGGTACTTCCAGGGTGGGAGCACAAGGTTTTGACCATAAGGGGCAACTCGCCTGCTGATCTCTGGGCCTGGTGGCCCTGCCCTAGCCGTAGCAGCACATACCACAGGACTTAGCCACAATTAGGTTACATGCGGCGTCCGGTGCCGGCCGCTGCCCCTACCAGCACTGCCGTAGCAATACGCTGAGCAAGTGCAAACGCGTACTTGCAGCTGCCAGGTGCTGCTGAGCAGCAGCAGCGCCACCCGCTGGCATGGTGCAAGAGTGTATTGTACCTGCTGTGGCCCCTGAGTGGTTCGGTGCTCAGCGCTCGTTTGGTAGCACTGCTCAGCACACGGCGTTAACCACTGTCCACATCACCTAATACCTGCCAGCGTTCAAAAACTGCTTATGAGGTTGCCGGCGCAACACTTCAAGCAGTTTTGACCCCGCCGCAGCAGCCGCACCTGCTCCTTCTTGGCTGTCTCGCTGTGCATGTCGTCCAAAACCTGCCCCCCCTTGCCGGCCTCCACATCAAGTTGACGGCTGGAGCCCACATGGTCAGATGGGGCCATGAAGCTGGCGCGTGAGTTGACGCTGAAGCCTCCCAGTGCGTCCGCCTCCGATCCCGCAATCTCGAAAATCTCCGCCATGCTCCCATTGTTCTGCGGCAGCCGCACGCGCGCAAGTGCGGTTGCCGCACAGTGTCATTGTGAGGTAGGGACTCAATTCGGCGGTGTTATGCTACGGCGTGCCGGCCTCACTGGGCTGGTTGGTGTGGCCGGTGTGCATAGGGGCAGCGGTCACGGTGGCCGGAGTGGTGAGCTGCAGGTAAATACTTAAAGTAGAATTCAAGTAGGTGTATACTCGAAGTACAAGCGTGTGACCGGTCAGCAAAAGCAGCAGCACTCCAGAGCCTGTAGAGTGACCGCCTCCCCAGCGGCCACGCGTGCAAACAGCGTTTTGTGAATAAGCGGCGAGCCTCAGCACAGACACAAACACACACACAGCTCCACTTGCCAGCACGTTGCACATAAGTGGTCGCAGACACACCACAGACCACAGACCCTAGGCCACAAGCTATGCCCCCTTTCCCCCCCGCCCCACCCCCACTGAAAGCACCAACGCACCAGCGACTGGCGCTTGCGAATGTGCGCGCGCCCCCCGTTGCCCCGCCAGCTGCCATCCAGGGTTGCGCCCGTGCCTCTGTCATCATACGAGATGAGGGCAGTGCGTGTGCCGTCCCGCTCGGGCCGCAGCTCCAGGGAGTCGCCCCACTGCGGCGGGTGCGGCGGCGGCGGCACCAGGCTGAAGTGGGGCAGGTACGCAAGGTACACCAGGATGGCGCCCACAAAAGCGCCCAGAAAGTCGGCCGCCATGAGCGTGAGCGCATCGCGCCAGCACACGTAGCCGAGAAATGCCTGCGGGGAGGGCAGTGGCGGCGGCAGCGGGCGGATGTCACTGGCGGGAACGGCGGTGGTGGCACGGTGTCACTGCGCGGCGAGTTGAGCTGTCACACACACGTGCGTTGGCTGGTGTGGGTAACATGTAGGTTGCGCCACGCGCGAAATTGAAACGCAGCTCCCAGTGCTGCAAGCAATAGCTGTACTGGCTGTGCCGCTTGTACTACGAAGTAGTTGACACAAGACAGGCGGCTATGCGCATGGCCCGTGGAGCGCGCGGCGCAACTTCAAGTTGCACGGTTTCAAGAAAGCACCAGCAGTTCGCTGTCACAAGGCATGATAGTGTTTAGGCAGGCATGCCTAAGCCATGGCGTCACCAGCCTGGTGATAAGGGGTATAGGCGCCAGCCATGGCTACAAGGCAGAAGACTCACTCGGGCCAGCAGAAAGGCTGGGTTGACCGCCGCGCTGATGCCTCCAAAGGTGACGATGGCCATGAAGAAAGCCATGCCATAGGCCACCGACACGTGCCCCAGGCCCAGCCCAAAGCCTTTGGTACGCGCCAACACCTCATTGGCAACCACCCCTGTGCGGCACAGCGCACACACGCCATGGTGCCACACCAGCAGCACACACGGGGGAGCACTGGGTTTTGTGTGACTGCGCAACAGTGAACGAGCCGAAAACTGTTCATGCGCGCGCAGTTTGCAGCCGTGCACGGCCGCAGCGGCAATTGCTGTACGGCGGGCATCTTACCGTTACCAATGGTGATGACCACCATCATTGCGGTCGCCTCCGATGCAAACCGCTGTGCCAGGGTGTAGGACATCCTGCCTTGCTTCTGCCTCGAGCTCCTGCAGGGGCAACACACTGCGGCAGCAGAACCCTGCGCACCTTAACTCCCGAGGGAGAGAGACGGGGTGCGACTCAGACAGTCACCGCACCAGCAGCAGCGCAGCAGCGAGGTTGGCACCAGCGCCCGCGCTAGATATGGCCCGCCAGGCAGGCAATGTTGTTGGCTAAAGCTACAGGTGCCTGCTGTGCCGGCCTGCCATCATCATGAGGTTGCAGCGCTCTTGTTGTCGAGCTCTTGGGCCTCTCTCAATGGCGGAAATGGCGGAAAGGGCCAAACCTTCAGGTCCCCCCCGGAATTTTGTCACCACCCGGAACTTTCCCATCTGCTTTTAACAACACGGTGCGCGGCACGGCGGCGCACACGCGGCGCTGCGCACCTGGTTTGCAAAGGTGGCGCGAGTTCACTTGGTGCTAACGCCCCCCCGCCGCCTCGGCAACATACGCGCACTGGAGAGCAGACGCAGTTCCACTGTCTGGACAGATGCCCATGGCGAGTTCCCGCGCCTCGAGAGCGCATCCGCCTTCCAGCGGAGCCATACAGAAAAGGTGCACCTGCACTGGCAGCACCCAGCCGCCACCACATGCGCCACCGGTGTGCCAGGCATGGTCGGGGACTCTTGCAGCAGCATACCAGCAGGCGCATGCTTAATGTTCACTGCTCGCCATGTTGTACCTATCACAGAATTACACCCCCTCTTATGACACCCTTGTGCCCTCTTAGACCCCCTTGGGGAGCACGGCTGCAAGTAGCATCACGGACCTTCGCATGCCCCCTTGCCCGCAGGCAGAGGTGAAGAGAAGCAGTGAGCCCAGCAAACACAGTCACTGCATAGCGGCATGAGGTGCCTGCGCAGCAAGGCTGGAGGGTTGTGCCACACGCTCTGTCATTGCTGAGCCGCATGAACAGGTGTTGCGCGAGACCAGCCAAATTCAACCTACAAGTACACACACAGCACACGGTCTGTGTGCCATGGAGCAGCAGTGCGAACCACTATGTACACTGTTCTGTAACTGGCAGAGACAGCACAGCTATGACTGCCGCAGCAGCAAAAACTCAAGTCAGGGCTGCTGAGCACGCCGCAGTTCCTGCCGCACAGCATCTGCTCAGCAACACCATCGCCTTCCCTCTGCAGTGGCTGCGCCAGTTCTGTGAGCGCCGATGCCTCATGCAGCTGCCGTCTGCACTGGGCAACTCGAAATTGCAGCGTCCACTGTAAGGTCTACTTCAAAAGTGCTAAGTGCTTGGCGCGCGGTGCCCACGCTTCTGAGCACGCGGTGAACTAGAGCGGTCACGGCTGCGCGCGCCAGTTTACGCCGCACTGACAAACAACCCGCGCAGCTGCAACCAGGGCGCCCAGCACAGTCCTCAGAGGCAGCAGCGGTGTCCCCGATCCCATGACACCAACTGCAGCTCAGTGACAGCAGCTTCGATCGCCCCGTGCCTCCACACGCTGGAACAGCGGTCGGTCTCACCGCATGTTCGCTCAGCAGCAGCTAAGGCAGCAGCAGACTGCAGATTCCCTCCCCCCCCCCCTCCCCCCCCCAAGCCCTTGAGGTGGTCACACACGCGCCGTGCGCCGCTGTTGCCGGGTGTCGCCGCTTTGTTGACTTTGTGGAGTGTCATGAAGGGGTTCTTCTTGGATGAATCCAACCCTTGATTTTGACTGCAACCCGGGAGAAGCGTGGGCACAAGCAGGGTGTGCTGCATGTGGTGACATCCATTGGGAAGGACAGGGGTGATAGACGGTGCTGGCTCAACCGCTTGTGCATCGCACTTTGGTAGGTGATAGATGCTGCTGCTGGTAGTTACATAGTTGGTACCTGGAGTTATGGTAAAGCACACATTGCACAACACAAGAGTGGAGCACAAACTGCCTCTGTTGCCATATGAGCAGCACAAGAGGTGCGGCTCATTCGAAGCTTTCACAGGGGTTCACACGTGATAGTTTGTGAATGGCAGCATTGTGTCGTTGAGCAACCTAGCTGCTCCTGCTGCAGTGCCTGAGTATGTATGTTACAGGCGATGCCTGCCAACACCCCCAGCGTATACATGATTGTGTATATGCTGCTAGTAGTACTTCTGCATATAAATATGCTTCCATCAATATGTACACCGGTACATGTGTACTGAAGTACCTCGAAGTATATACTTCAGAAGTACTATGTAGTACTTTGAAGTATATACTGCATACACTTGCTTATCTGGTACTACAGTAGTATATGGTACAGTACTATACTTGAAGTATATACAGTACGTACTTGAGTCATACTGAAGTACTTGAAATGTACCCAGGTACCTGGAACCTTGCCGCAAAACGGTTCACCGCTGTGTGCATGCACGCCCCCACTATCCCTCACCTGCTGCTTCGGTGACACAGCATGCGCCACAACCGGTGACGGCAGAGGCGACGCCGCCGCCACCAGCGCCGCACTGGTTGGTGATGACAGCGCATTCTCATCCAGCGAGATGAATGCCGTGCCGCTGGCTGCGCCATGTGTGGTCGGCAGGCCGGTGCGTGGGCTGGGCCTGTGCTGCAGCGTGGGCGATGTAGCTGATGGCGCGTTGTGGTACACAAACAAGCCGCTGAGGGTGGGGGGGGGAGAAGGGAGGAGGGGGGGAGGGGGGGGGTAAGTGTGGCTTGCTGTGCATTCGGGTCTGCTGCCTGCTGCTGTGCCGCTGGCAGAGGACTTGTGGGGCAGCCAGCTAGCTTGACAGTTTCAGGCAGGCATGTGTAGGTCCTTGCATAAAGCACACTTTGCGCAGCGGTTTTCCTGCCTGCTCCATGCTGTTTTGCAGCTCGGACACACCAACGCCTATTGAATGACCAGAATGCCGACAGCTGCAAGTCCATGAAATCGGATGAAATCGGAGGTCTGCTGGTCCTTTTACTCTTGCAAGTAAGCGGCCCCGCTGAAGAGCTGCTGCAGCTGGCCACACTCCCGCCAAGCACCACTAGTAGAAGCAGTACTTTACACACACGCAACCACACATAAAAATAAAAGACAGTGAATGCTACCGATGAACATGTCTACTTCAGAAGTGTGTACTACCAAAAGGCAAAAATTATGTGCAGGCTGCATACAGTTGAAGTAATATGCATCCGGCCCAGGGCCGCAGCAGTAACGCGCTGAGCAGCTTCCCAGGTTTGTTCTGCAAACATGCACGTGGCTGAGCGCACCTGATGATGACAAGGAAAGCCACGATGTACAGCGCATCGAACCTCTGTTTCTCCACAAAGTAGGCAAACACCATGCCATACATGTCTGACGTCAGCAGGCCCAGGTTGAACAGCGCCGCGTCACCCTGTGCTCAGCAGCAGCAACAGCGGCACCAGCGGCAGCGGTGCTCAGCAAACACTTGTCAGCAGCGGTGCTCGGCAGTTGCACTTGTCGGCGGTGCTCAGCAATTGCACTTGTCAGCAGTGCTCAGCAGCAGCAGTGCTCAGCAGCGGTGCTCAGCAGCAGCGGTGGTTGACAGCAGCAGCGCTCAGGCCATGGTGTTCCGCAACTAGTAGCAGCGCTCAGCGGTGGTGTTCAGCAACAGCTACTTGGTAAAAACACAATGTATTCGTGCTCAGCCGCAGCTACTGTTTTAAAGACACAGAGTCACTGAACGGTTTTCGTGCTCAGCCTTCGGCAGGACAACATAACACTCCTAGTACTTGAAGTAGTATGCAGCCCCAGGCAAGGCATTTCGACGGCATGACAGTAGGTAAGGCTTGGCAAGCACTAGAGTAGTGCAGCAGGGTTCACGGCATAGCTTGTGACCTGGAACACGACACAGCAAAACAAGTGGTTTGTAAGCTTTTCATGCCTTACTGGGCCCTGCTTGCTGGCCGTTTTGGCACAAGCAGCATTACTCACAAAAGCTGGCACACCGCCATGTTCCGAATTAAAACGAGAGAATGTGCTAGCTCATTTTTGCTCCAAAACGGGCATTCACATGCGGGCAAATATGGTGCACCTGCCCAGGATGTACTGTCTGGATGCCATACTTTCGCTGTTGAATTACCGCTGGAGCCATGGCCGCCGCAGGCAGCACAAGCACAAGACACTAGGCCAGCAGCACTGGCTGTGAATGTGCATTCGAGGAGCACACCGGCGTGTAGCAGGGGTACAGCGCGATGCCAAACGCAGCACCAAATACTCCTAATCCTGTAGCCGGCAACATGTTGCATGGAACTCACCCCTTGCAAGAACACAGATGTCCCTGCATACATGCCAAAGATGGATGACACGTAAAGCACCACAAATGCAATGCCCGCCTGTTCCAGCCACCATGGCAGCAGCAGCACCCAGCGCCGGAGGCAGCACCAGCGGCAGCAGCAGCATCGTCGTCAGTGAAGCGTAGCAGCAGGGAAGGTGTGGCACAATAGCATAAGAGGGGGTGGCTTGAAGACAGCACAAGACATGATGCTGCTCAGCAGCTGTGACATGGCACCCTGGTGACTAACAACTCACACGCACAAACAACAACTATCACCCACTTTTGAAAAGGGCAACGATGCTGAGCAAAGGCGGTGTCAGAGGCGCAAGCCCGCCTGTCAAGTCTAGGCGGTAGGCGTGTGTAGATGCTGAGCTGAGCTGGTGCTGAGCACCACCAGGCTGCCACGAGTGGCGCCATCACATGACGTGTGCTTACCCAGCTGAACTGCACATGCCTCATGGGCGCCGCCTCCAGCGCCAGGAACTGCACCCCGCAGAAGAGCATGCCAAACATGCCCAGCAGACCCAGGAACTCACTCCTGCTCAGCGCAACACAGCACAAAAAAGGGCCACGTGCTCAGCACGTCCATGCGCATTTGTTACTGAGAACCAGGGCTAAGGAAGGGTGTGGTACACCCACAGAGCGCCATTTCACCAGCAGCAACACTTCTGCACACGGTGAGCCAACCCATAGATGACAGTATTACGGCCAGCCCGCCTTAACCATGCCGGATGCAATTACTGAGGGCGGGCTCGACCCTCCGGACTGTGCAGACGTGGTGTAGGTAGGTACTAGAGTTGGTACCGTGAAAAAAAACCCGTGAAATAACGCGTATTTCTAGTTGACGGTATACCGTGATAACTAACTGTTGGCCTACGCGGTACGAGTTATCAATACCGCGAAATAACTCTTGCCAAGAGCGGGCCTTATTTGGCAGTATTGTCCTCCGCATGACGCCGTCCCCCGCCCCCAAGTGTGGATGCCACCATGGTGGCACCGTCCGTGCCCTCGCGCCTTCTTCCAGTGAGGTCTCGGAGCTCACCACAACTGGGGGGCGCGTATAACCGGGCACACACACCCACATGCACGGGGGGGGGGGGGGGGGGGGGGGGGGGGGCGCTGCCGATGCGGCTGCTGCGGCAGCAGCACCTCGCACGCCAGCCAAGGGTGCTGCTCATACTCTGTGGCACCCATGATGCTCAGGGCGTCGCCGCCCACAGCAGCACGTGCTGCCATGACCCATGGGCAAACGGTGCTGCTTTGATGAAGTTGAAGTTACAGTGCCAACTTCAACATCAAACTTCAACTTGAAGTCAACTTATGCCGTGAAAATACCGTAAACTAGCGCCAGCTGAGCCACATACCGCGACAACTAACTATTGCCTCTAGGTACCAACTCTAGTAGGTACTTCAGAAAAAGGGTTCTGGCTAGACGGGTAGCATTTATAACTGATCAGAGCTGCACTGATCAGGAGTCCCCATCCTAACCTGCCATCACAACAAACGCCATGCCCTAAGCTGTGCTGGTATATCATGATGATGCTGTAGAGGCATCTTCCTAAAAGTGCTCGATTTAGGGCACCCCCCCCACATCACACACTTACCGCACAAAGTGCGCTGTTATATATACTTCTTGAAGTACACTTCTCCAAAATCTTTCAGAGTATGGTATTGGAGGCCTCTTCCCAGTACTGTTCGATGTTGGACGCAAAAAAAATGAGGCCTACACCGCCCCTGGGCATACCTGTCGTGCTTCTTGACAATCCCCTCCTGCATAACGTTGAGGCAGCCATAGAGGAATGCTCCCGCCAGGCACATCATGTCCCCCTTGATAGAGTGCCCCGCCATGTGCTCCTTGTCCTCTGAAAACAGCATCACACATGGCATCATACACAATTGTAAGTGTATCATGCTGAAGTAGGCGTCTGTAGTGAAGGTGTGGTACATAACACAGCGCGCTTACTTTCCACTGTACGGCATACAGCACGCACGGAAGCAGGCACATGTTCTGGTTTTACTGCAAAAGGCTGATACATGCTGTGCAATCCTCAGAGAAGCAAATGCCACTTGCTCAAGACAGCTGACACTAGGTGCGTAGTTCACTCCTTGCAAACTGTTCCATAAACTCACGATGCCCCCCCCTCCCGTTGTTATGTAAAACCGTGCACCGGTGGTTCAGCAAGCAACCTTTTGACACTCACCCAAAATACAGGGAAGGCGCTTGTGCAAAAGACCTCCACAATACTTCAAGTACTTGAAGTACTTCGGTGTATCAGCACAAGAAGTTCTCCCTTGTGAGATAATAACCACCTCGTGCCACAGGGCAACAGCCACTCCAAAGCAAACACAACTGAGACACCAACGTGCGACTTAGATACACATACTACGAAGTATGGTACGTGCGACTTAGATACACATACTACGAAGTATGGTACAAGTAGGTACTTCAAGTGTATACTTCACGTGAAGTACTAGCACAATATGCACTTGTTGCTCTTGGTTGTTCACAGCACTTTGTGCGTTCGTCTGCGCATGCTGCCGTGGGCATGTGCCATCGTCACGAGCGTGCTTGCATGAATGGCATGGGCTCTTGCACGCCCTCAAGTGCAAGTAAACCATGCTGGTATCATACACCAGTTTACACATGCACTGTAAAGAGTGCTTCAAAAGTAAGTATGTACATCACACGATGCAGTATCGTTGATGCTTTTTACAAGAAACATGGCTAAAAACAAAACAGCTGCTGGTTTGTGTCACATGGCTAAGAACAGAGAAGGTTTTGAGCCGGCCGCAATCGCACAGATAGCCTAGTGCTAGGACCTGCTACGTGGTGGTGATACGCTAGTGCACGCACCGTACACTGTAGTATACACTGCCACCACACAGACATCACACGCTTCAGTAGTACAAGTGCTGCAATAGCGGTATCACGCACAACCTCTACAACTGGTGCTGACTTGGCCACAGCAGCATACCATGCCGCAGGCCAGTGCCTGGTACAGTGTAGCATGCGGCACACAGGCCATGCAGACTCACCTGGCTCTGCTCCTGCTGCTGCACCACCTTGCCGCCGCATCCTCTGCTGCAATGCACATGCCATAAACTGACAACATACCTCCCAAAGGCTGGCTGCCCTTTTACAATGAGCTTGCATCACAGCACTAGTTTGGTCAGCAAACCCATTCGGGCATCGCAGTACTTCCAACACCACGTATTACTGATTGGCGGCGGGCACATGGAAGTGACCTTTATACTGATGCAAAACGAGCCACTTGAACTGCTCTTGTAGTTTGGTGCTGCCACTATTAAAATTCGCATGACAACATTGTGGCTGGCACTCGTACCGCATGTAATGGGACTTAATACCCCCCTACCCATCATCTGGCGGCCGTCGAGTGTAACCTTTATAAGGACGGGGTATTATCTAGCGTGCCCCTTTATACAGTTCTGCCTGCATTACATACGGTACTCGTCCAGATCGTACCACATGCTAATGATAGCGGCGGGCGCATGAAATGACATTTAAACTCATCAGACAACAACTTCTAACGAGCCACTTTGTAAACTACTACTACTGCAGTATGGTGCTGCCACTATATTTAAATTCTGCTGAACGACATTGTCGCTGGCACCAGCACTCACCCAGATCATTGATGACTGTGAGCGCCAGCCCAATCAGGCACAGCAGCACGCCCAGCAGGTGCGTGTGCGTGTAGCGCGCATCCAGGAACAGGTAGCTCATCACCATCGCCACCGGTATGCTGAAGCAGTCCAGCAGCATCACGCTGGTGATGCTCGTGAAGCGGAAGCTGCATGGCGGCGGCATGGGCGGGTGCATTGTGCTCAGCAGCGACTCTACCAATAACACACCATATAAACTATATGCATCAGTGCTACCGCGACCGGTCTCATAGACACGTTTTCTGCTTCTGCTTGGGAGTCCTCCAAAACAGCTGCTGCAACTGTAGGGGTGCCAACAACCACCATTCGAGCTCATATGCACGCAGCAGCTGCCTGTAGGTTACCGCAACTAGTGTTGGCTATGTCAAGTATATGAGTGCACAAGTCCTGAAGTGCTGTTCTGGCAGGGCTGCCTGTACAGCTGGCTGGTGTGCGCAGCCTGTGGTGGCAAGCACCCCCCAAGCCAGCAGAGGAGCTGCAAATAACACATCATATAAATACAATCCCGCCCACTGGCAACATTACTGTGGTTGCTGGTTACGTGCATGCACTGTTTCGCCCCTGCCACTGCTGCTTGTGATGCAACCGTTCTTGCTTAACAAGCAGACAGAGTGGGGCGGTTGGTGCGTAAATCGCAGCAGCAAGTGGCAGCAGAAGTAGCTGTGGCCCACCAACTTTATTATGACAAGTCGCCGGCAGTCACAGTGATTGCAGAGGCGAAATTGCTTGCTGCCAACCCACGGCTACAGATACTATTGCCTGGTGTTACTACTCCTTGTTGTGGTGTGCTGCAGGCGCTGGTGCCACTGCTGCTGCCGCTGACGAGCAGCAGACCGACTCTACGGACACACTGACACCAAATGCTGCTGCTAACCGTGGGGGTTTGGCAGCAGCACCATCGCTGACACCTGCCAACTCGTCAACCGCCGACAGCCTACGTCAGCAAAAAACAAAAAAATGGAGGAAGGCATTGTGGACGTGCCTCCTCTCACCTGAGCACGACCAGAAAGTTCGCCTGCACGTCCAGCAGGGCGTAGACAGCGTACTTCCACAGGGGCAGGCGGAATGGCGGCCTCACGCGCACCATGTAGGCGCACAGGGCCACATACACCACGAACCCCATGAACAGAGGGAAGTTCATACCCCTGTCACTGAGGCTAGCCGCAGCAATGCCAGAGCCTGAAATGAACAGGCTTATCAGCTGGCCCAGGCCGATGTTGGAGGCGATGGCCCTCGCCCCCCCCCCTCTGCGCCCGCTGCCGCCGCCGCCACGCCCCCCATGCGTCGCCATCGACTCCGGTTTCGATACATCCGCCCACCCTTGTGACATGCCGAAGGGGGGGGGCCACGCCCGCCGCCGCTTTTCTGCCTGGTATTGCTGCTGCCTGGCACTGGGACCGCTGGTGTTGTGGTGGCAGGCCCGGGAAGACCGGGGGTGTGCCGACAGTCGCTCAGTGGGGAGAGACGGCACGTACACACACCCCCACCTCGCCTCTCTCGCCTGACCATGATTCACAGCGGTCCCGTCGGCGGGAGACACTCCCAAAGGGTGACGCGCCTTTTACCGGCGCCAGCCGACGCTGGCAAAGGGAGCAGAACGGGGGAGGAAGGAGTAGTTGTATTTATTTGCATATGGGGGCGTGCAAGAGCCCATGGATGACATGTGCATGCCAGCACGCTCACTGGCGGCCATGACACGAATCAAATGCACGACAAAGTATGTGTAAGGACAAAGAAGAGGGCTAGCAGGTGCCCGCCGGCCACCTAGGGCTCGACCTGCCAGGGCAGGTCACCCTCCAGGGTGCCATGCAGGGCCGCGCGCTCTCCCCCGCCCACACC
>JAULBY010034193.1:0-14885 GCA_032358315.1 Ophiocytium majus | reverse complement strand
CCCATGTCCCAGGGGACCTGCTCCCACCCCCCAGCTCCCGGAACACCATGCTCCCCCCACACACCAGGCAGCGCCATATGTACCACACACATATACATGTATGTATACACATATTACTTCAATTGCTTATTTCTAGAGAGCTCATATCATATGAGTCATATGGTTTACCATGACACTTTCGCGTGCACACGTCCAGGGGGGGGGAACCACCGGAGCGGCCCCCACCACAGGTCGAGGCGAGCGGGGCGTCCGAGTGGGCAGGCCGGCCCGCCGTAGGACAGCCGTCTGGAGTTTCTACCGAGGTCACATGTGAGCGCACCCATTAAGATTGCCGTCAGGTGCGCGCTACCCCGCGCGCGCTACCCCGCGCGCGCTACCCCCCTTTCCCCAGGTCGTTCCCCACCTCCTCCCCCCCAGGCCCCCCGGGAGCGCACCCATATATGCTCCCCCCTTGAAACCGCCAAGACACGAGGGGGGGGAAAGGAGAACAGCTGCGCAGCTGCAGAACACCCAACGCTGCAGCAGTGTATTAGCAGCAGCAGCAGTACCACGGAGCCAGAGGCACTGCGCAGCTTCAGGAGCAGCAGGAGTGGCGGGCTGCGGGCGATGCTGCACTGTCCTTAGCCATCGCAGCACCCCAGGAAGGGCCGCAACCATGGACTCGACACCAGCCAGCCCGCGCCGCAAGTACAACTGGAGCGATGTGGCGCCCCCCTCCCCCTCTCCCGTTCTGATGCCTGGCTATGCGCAACAGCAGCCGTACGGAGTCACGAGGCGTGGCAGCCGTGTGGGTGTGGTGGTGGAGGTTGATGCAGAGAAGGGGCTGGGAGACGACCAGTACGTCATGAGCACCAGGAACCAGGCGGCGGCAGCACTGGTAAGCGCTAATGGACTTGCTGCTGCTCCTTTTTAAATCGTTGCGCTGTGGTGGTCGCCAGTGTGGGTGCCCCAGACGCTTCCGCCTTTGCCTGCTTGCACACCGTCTGCTGTGCAACTGCGGAGGCGCGTCGACTAGGCGGCCCCTGGCCCACAGCAGCTGCGTGCACCAACCAACCACCCAGTGGCGGAGCATGTGTAGGTTCAACGCACCTGCGGTCGAGGTTCTGGTGCTGGGTCTGCGTACGTAACGTGTGTGCTGATACCTGCTTTGAATCACCAATTCGTTTGTTGCAGGCCACCCGTGGCATCGCACGCGAGCAGAAGCTGGGGACCATGAAGGGAGTGTTCCTGCCATGCTTCCAGAATATACTGGGTGAGCAAGGGCAGATGTTAGAGATGGTAATACGTTGCATAAAGGCAGGCTGACACCTTATTGCTGATGCACGGCGGCGCATTTGTGCCAGAGATGATCGCCTTGCAGTGCCCTTCCTGGTGCATTCTGTATGGGTGATACCCTTGCAGCCGCCTGTCTCATGCACTCGTGGATGCAAGCGCATGCTCTCACAGTGCTGAGACTGCCCTGGTGGCTGCCGCTGCTGGTGCGCAGGCGTGATTGTCTTCATTCGGCTGCCGTACATCACGGCGCAGGCGGGAATCCTGTTGACCATGCTCATCATCCTGCTGAGCAAAACCACCACCGTACTCACCACGCTCAGGTCAGTGCTTCAACAGGTGGTGCATCCTGCCACCACAAACTTAACTTCTCCCTTTACGTTGGTTCCAGCGCATCATCAGTTGATTCAGCACGTGCACTCGCCCAAAAAACGCGGCAGGTCTTGCACCAAACAAGCTTGCACAGTTAGTGCTGAGCATTGTGATCTTTTCAGGGCACAGCTTGTTGATAATGCTTTTTTTCAGTTGCAGGCACTATCTGCACAGGGCTTTCCGGGCGCCCCACCCGGAGTTCAACAAAAGCATTGACTGGCAGTCACGGCGCGGCTCCAGCTAACACTTCACACACGCGCTCCTTGTTGCCTGTTGGCCTGGCTCCTTCCGCTCTGGCACAGCATGAGCGCGATTGCGACCAATGGCGCGGTGCAGGCTGGAGGGCCCTACTTCATAATCAGCAGGAACCTGGGGGTGGAGATAGGGGGCGCCATAGGCACGCTGTTCTACCTGGGCACCACCATGGCGGCATCGCTCTATGTGCTGGGAGCGGTGGAGGTCATTTGCGCACCACTGGAGGGGGGGGGGCGCGATTCCATGTACTCGCAGCAGGGTGAGCAAGGCTGCATTGCAGTGGCGCTGAGGGTGGGATGATGCTTGATGACAGCGGGGGGGGCAGCTGCCACCAGTGAAAGCGTGTGTCCTGTGTGGCAGCGTGTGAATACATTGTGCCGGTGGTTATTGGAATGCAGTTGAATATCGTAGGCATGGGCGGTGCGGCACCAATGCCATCGGCACACGCTTGGGGCATCTGGAGGATGTGTGTGTGAAGTGCTAACACGGGGCAGAACCAGCATTGCAGGCGGGCAGTACAAGGCACGCGCAAGTATACATGTAGTACTAGTAGTACTTCGAAGTATACCTCAGAAGAATATACTTTTTCGAAGTATTTTGAAGTGTTTCGAGGTAGTTACATGTCCTGCGGAGTACCTACTACAGTACTTCAAGTGCTTCGTACGAAAGTACACTTCAGCGCAACAGTGCCAGCTAGGCACCAGCCACGCGGCCAGGGGGCAACACCATCGGGGTTCACATGGAGTAACCCCATACAGCACGCGTATGATAAAGCCAGTGCCCACATTTTAAGCATGCCAGTCTGGCACTGCCATGCGCATGCTGATACCGCAGCGTCGAGCCACAACGGTTTCACCGGAACGCAGCACATGCCTGGCGCTGAATGGGAGCTGTCTCTGCGCACAGACACAGACAAATTGCTTAGCATAGGATGCATGCACTCCCTGGCTGCCTACGTTCAACACGCGCCACTGCGCTCGTATCCCTGCTTGCCCCACGCACGCCACATGGCTTGGCGGCGGTGTCCGCCAGTGCTGTCCCTGTTCCTCATGGGAGTCCTCACTACGATTGTGGGTGTGGGAGTGCGATATGTCAATGCCGGCGCGGCGGTGTGCCTGTGGCTGGTGCTGTTCTCCCTGGCCTCCATCACCATTGGGCTCATACTCTTTGCCGCCGGCGCTTACAATGGACAGATGGCATCCAGCGACCACGTTGCGGTTGACAACTTCCTGCCCACATTCAAGAAAGACGCAGGTGCGCTTCGCTCGCGCAATGACCGGTGCTGGTCTGGGAAAGCTCCTGGGTGTTCACCTGCACCCATGTGCCTGCCCACATTTCGCAGTGGCGGCGCCGAAACCGCGCAACAGAGCCCAAAAAACGCCGTCATGTAACAATGTACTACTGCAGTAACAATGTAGCCATTAGCTGGATGGAAGACCTGGCAATGTGGGCATGTTGCTGCCCAGTAGCGGCCGTTCACTTGGTTGGTGCAGCAGAGCACACGCTCCAAACGCCAGCACTAGTGTGTCCATTGCCCCTAGTGTGCTCTTGCTTACTGGCGGGCCTCTGTTGACGCATGTGCACGCATGTGCCACCCAGACACGGGCATCAGTCCCAGCTTCTACCACCTGGTCGCACTCTTTTTCCCAAGGTGAGCAACGGCTTTGGCTGGAGACTGGCGCTGTCGTGCCTGTGCCACCTCTGTGTGGCACTGCAAGAGTGCCAGCAGCAGCGCAGCTTGCATTGACGGCAGTGTGGTACATCGGGCGGTTCAACGTGGATTCACCGGCATGCACCACTGCGCGTGTGCCACATTGAACGTAGAGGTGGTGAGGTGTGACCCGTTGCTCGCCTGCAAGAGCCATGCTCTGAGCGACACATCACCATGCACTGCCAAACGCTGTGCACAGCGAGCGCTGAAGCGAACACTTGCTGCCACTGTGCGCTTCAATCCCTGTGTTGCTACTGCGTCTGTGTCAGTGCCACGGGCATCATGGCCGGGTCCAACCGCAGCGCCGTGCTGGAGAACCCCAGCAAGAGCATTCCCAAGGTGCCTGCTTGTGCTGGACTGCCGCAGTACCCGCCCCGTTGTGCGCAGTGCCGTTGCTGCAGCTGCGGGCATGTGCACCACCTGACATGCTGCGTCACAGCTGGGCAAGCAATGCCATTTCACCGATGCCAGTGATGTCATTGCGTCTTCGAGCAGGGGGCGCCGAGCTTGCCATAACAACCACACCACAAGTTTCATCAAACACTTGACTCGGCACACGTCGCTCCGCTGCTGCTGCTGCCGCTGCATGCGCACCGCCTGCAGGGCACCCTGGGCGCCATTGGCGCGACCACCGCCGTCTACCTGACCTTTGTGTTTCTCTTCGGCTGCACCATGAGCAACGCCGCGCTCCTCTCCGACAAGCTGGTGGCCATGCGCGTGGCGTGGCCCACGCCCATGCTGGTGGAAATCGGCATCGTGGCGGCCTCCCTGGGCGCCGCCATGCAGTGCATCCTGGGAGCCTCCAACCTCCTCACCGCCATTGCCAACGATGGCACCATACCCTTCCTGTCGCGCATCGCACCGCCGACCTTGGGGGGGCGGCCCACGCGCGCCGTCATTTTGACGGGCGTCATTGCCACGCTGCCGTGCCTGGCGGGCATGCTGGACTACATCACCGCACCCATTTCCATGGCGTTTCTGCTCATGTACGGCAGCGTGAACCTGAGCTGCTACGTGCTGTGCGTGCTGCGGTCGCCGGGGTTCCGTCCGCAGTGGCGGTACTACTCGTGGGCGACGTCGCTGTCGGGCGTGGTCATGTGTGTCACGCTCATGCTCATCATCTCCTGGGAGGTGAGGCGCAGGCGCGCTCATATGTGGACAAGAGTAGTATGGTGTGGGCACGTGATATGTATGCAACTGGCATGGTGGAGTATGCTTGCAACTTCAGTCTGGCACCTGGCGCCAGGTGCAGCTGCTGGTGTGCCGCTAGGCTGCGTTCACATGCCGTGCACGACGGACCGCGTGTGCTGGGCAGAACTGGCAAGGCTGCTTGTTGCACGAAGGGCACACAAAAGGAGTCACGCATTGCTGCTGCGCCTGCTGCCGAGCACTCATGCCATGCTGCGCTGCCTGGTTGCGCCTTGGTGGTGGCCGCTGCAGGCCGCTGTTCTGAGCATCATCATGGCATTTGCACTGTTGTTCTACATCAAGTACCACAACGCCACGCGGGACTGGGGCGACAGCCTCACGGGCTTCAGATACCAGGTGCGATGTCGGCTCGAGCACAAAATGCCGCAATTGCACACAGGTGTTTGGCATGCAGCATGTCACGGCTTGGTGAGGTCTGTTGCTTGGGTCTGTGCGCTGCCCTGCGCCCCTCAATGTATGCAGCAGCTCAGCAGGCACCTACAGTTGTGTTACTACTGTTGTGGAACTTCTACTGAAGTGCTTCTGAAGTATATAATCCTGTGGTTTTGTCCTGACATGACATTTGGTTGTGGGGTAGAACCGCACATACCCCACTGCTGGCCGTACCGCTCCCAGTGCGTGCCAATGCGCGACAAAGTGCGCATGCCGTCCGTATGCCAATGGCCCTTAATCATGCCAACATCCTTCACCAACCCATGTGCTGAGCAGGTTGCTCGGGACATGCTGCTGTCCCTGGGCGGGCGCGGCAACATGCACGCAAAGAACTGGCGCCCCCAGGTGCTGGTGCTGTGCGACATTGATGAGGGGGGAAACCCGGTGGTGCCGGAGCTGCTCTCTCTGGCCGCCCAGATGAAGAAGGGAAGGGGCCTGCTCATGTGCGCAGCGGTCATCAAGGGGGAGCACACACAGGTGGGCAGCGCAAGTTGAAGTTGAAGTTGACGTTGTGTTGGGCAGTTACTGCGGCATCCATGCGCTGCATGCCACGGTGTGTGTGCCCTGGGCAGCAATGCCAGTATTCCATGATTGCGCCAGCGCGCAAGGTGTGCCCACCAGGCACTGCGCCAGCACAGTAGTGGGCTTGAGTATTTGCGAACCTAGCTGCTGCCAGTGGTGGGAGTGACGAGCAGGGAAGCAGTTGCGGATGTGACTATGGTGGCAAGGTCGATGCGTCGGCACCAGCCTCTGATGTGGGGCAAACCATCATCCAGCAAAAAGCCTCCAATGATGGCATGCTGTCGCACACCTGCGCTTACAGCACACTTGTGCATCACATGCATGCATGCGACTATGATATGGGCTGCGCCTACAGTTGACCTGCTGCCCAGCGGCGTGAAGTGGCTCCAAGCTCCATGTGCACGTGTGCGCACTGACGTGTGCCGCCATGCCACCGCCAAACATGCACTGGCATTGCCCTTTGCGCCGTGACAGGAGAATGTCCAGCGCGCTGCACAGGCGCAGGGGGTCCTGTCCAGGCACCTCAAGGACGAGAAGATAGATGGCTTCTGCAAGGTCAGCACTCAGTTTCGATGGGCAGCACCTTACCAACCAGCCGGCACCACTAGTTGCCGCCACTGCACTGGTGATGAGTGCCTGTGCATGCCTGGCACCGTGTGGCAGCGCAGCAAGGTCATGGTGCACCTTGCTGCTGCAGGCACTGCCTCGATGGTGTCTGCACCACCACGTCCCGAGCTGTGATCACAGACTGGCAGTCAGAACACCGTGTTGGGCTGCACTCTGTGTCTGCTGCTGGTGTCATTCACTGCCAGGTGTCCATGTGCAGGGACCGTGTGGATGCGGCCATCACCATCATGCACCACGCTGGCGTGGGAACCATGGAGGTGGGTGGCAGGAACAGGCTGCTGCTGCAGCAAACTGCTGTGTGCCTCCGCACTTGCCCATGCACAAAGTCTCAGCTGGTAGACGTTAAGGCTCCAGACAGAATGTGGCTGCGATTGGCAGGAGGTGCTCGGCTGCTCGTAGCCCGATGCGCGCCGTGCCCACTTGCAGGCGTGGCATGCTGTGGCATGGCGTCTTTATGGCTCACAGCGACATGCCAGCATGTGCACTCGAATCAACGCCTTCCCACCTGGTGCAGCATTGCACAAGTGCGTGGCTGCGCAACCTCACTGCCCTCCTCACTCTTGCCACTGTGTGCCACGCCCAATGACGCAGCCCAACAGCGTGCTGCTGGCGTGGCCGGAGGAGTGGGATGTGGACGGACAGGCCACTGCCAGTGGAGCAGACTTTGTGGACACGCTTCGAGGAGCCGTGCAGGCAGACAAGGCGGTCATGGTAAGCGTGACCACACTGATACAGTGCGGCTGTCACCAAGTATGCCCGGTGTAGCGCACATGCCAGCACCGATGCGGGGCACCCAACACATGTGCAGATCCCAATGGATAAATACTTGCCGCTCATGTGCTTAGTACTTTACGAAGTAGTTATAACCAATGGCTTTGTGTATCCAGGCACTCGGATAACAAGGAATGTTCGGAGACATTCGAAACCAGCGTGCGTGCACGCGCCGGCGAGCGTATGCGTAGCGTGCATGAGGCAAGCAATGCCAAGATAACATGCATGCCTGACGTTGTAACTTGGGGGGGGGGGCACTCAAGGCCCGGGCCATCCTGTCGCGCTGCGCTTAAGTGCAGTGCAAGGGAGGGAGGGGACACCAAAACCGCGTGCGGGAGGGCGTGTGGCTGTAGAGTTTCTATGTGGCTAGGCTGAGTAGGTGGCAACCGCAGTCCCTCAGCAGGCTGTGCCGCATGCCGGCGTGTCGCATGTGGCATGCACCCACGGATGCGAGCACAGCGCAGCGATGCACTGCGTCCCGGCCGAGGAAAGTCGCTCCGTCGCGCGCGCACTTGCCAGTGTCAGCGATTGTAACGCCTCGAAACAGCTACCGCCAGTGAACGGACTCCCTGGTTCTGGCAGCACGCAAACTCAAATTTGAGCTTGTGTCGGCAACAACACGCTGCTGCAATGGCCCACCACTGACGTGTACCTGCACCTCACCAGTTATGGACAGGTCTCTGAGCGTCGTGCTTGTGCTTGCGCACTGGGTGCCTCGATTCCATGCCACCGCTGATGCTGCTGGTCTTGGGTGCCTCGAATCCATTCCACTGCTGATGCTGCTGGTGCTGCTTTCATGCGTTAACGTTGTGCACAACAGGTGCTTAAGGGTGCGGCCGCCTTGCCCACACAGTTTGAGCGCGTACCCGCCCACCACACGGTTGACATCTGGTGGGTGGCTCACGACGGCGGGCTGCTGCTGCTGGTACCCTACCTCCTGTCCCTACACGCTGTGTGGAGCAGGCAAGTGCACTGTGTGCTGCACACAGATCTATGCGAACCGCATGTACCTGTTGCTGCCGCAGAGCAGCTTCAAGGCTCGCGCGGAGGCTTTGCTGCCATGGTGAACGCAGGCTGTGCCGGCATGTTGCCAAGACATGCTACCAGCCATTGGCAGTCCACAAGCCATTATCTCCTGCAACGCCAGCTTACACGCTACTGCCCCTTGCTGCCGCTGCCGCTGTGCTGGCGCCATGCTGGTGCCCAGCAGCTGCCTGCTGCGGCTGTACAGCGTGATAGTGGACCCTAAAGACGACCCTGCTCAGGTGGAGCACGAGGTCAGAGACTACCTGGAACAGGTACGGCTTCTTCAACAACTTCGACAGACCAACTTCAACTTTAACTTCAACTTCAATGCACCAAATTGAGCAACCAAATCGTCGTTACCGAGCGACCCAAGCCGCGGCTGTCATTTTTGCCACTGCCAGAGCAGAAGCAGCTACTACTGATAATGGGGTGATGAAGATGTCAGTGTTCACATGTTACAGTAGCCCAACCGGTGGTGCTGTGTGCTCAGGGCACGTGTGTTTACAATGCACCCAACGCTCTGCTGCCACACATACCCTTCCTGTATATGTGGCGCGCCCACAGGTGCGCATCTCCGCGGTGGTGACGACAGTGGACATGTCAGACGTCCACCACAACATGGAGCTGCTGGAGAGGGAGGTGGCAGGAAAGACACTGGTGCAGGCGCTGCCTCTGCGCGGGGTGCCCTTGCCTCTGCATGGGAGGAGCGACTCCAATGACAAAAGGTGAGCGCGGCATCTGAGCACAGCGAGCCTTGACACCAGGGTTGACAAGTGCATCTTGTGCGAGCATCCTTCCGCTGTTGGCCCTACACAATGCCATCTGCACTGTCCACCACCCCGGCAGCTTCACTAACGCCTGCCACTGCTGGGTGCCCTGTCCATGGCAGCCGCACCAGCACCGCCATGCCGCCCCTTCACACACTAGCACACAAGCCCACAAGTGCATCTCCCCCATGCCCGCTCCTGCCATCAACACCAGGTCTGACCGCGGCGCCTCTACAGCAAACACCACACCCGTCCACGCCCTAAGCCCCATCACGGGCGGCCAGCACGCCGCGGCCATGGCCAGCAGCCCTGCGTCCGCCGACGGCGTGCACCTGCTCGCCAGCGCCACCGCCTCCCCCACGGAGCACGGCATCCCCACCTCCGTCGCCGCCGCCACGGCAGCCGCGCGCGCCGGCGGGCCCGAGGTGGCAACGCCGCCGCGCATGCATCGGCGCGACAGCTGCGAGGAGGACGGCAGCAGCCAGGACCCGAGGGCGGAGGCGGCGGCGGCGGCGGCGGCAGTGCATGGGGCGGCGGCCGAGTTCCCCGGGAGCCCGCTGCGGGTGGCGCCAAACCTGGGGGTTGAGGACGATGCGCACGCGGTGCCGGGGGGGGACAATGGGGCGGTGCGGCGGCGGCGGCGGCTGACGGCGCTGCTGCTGAACCGGCACATGCGGGAGCGCAGCGGGGCGGCGCGCCTGGTGGTGACGAACCTGCCTATGGTGCGCAGCATGGGGGCAAGGGAGACGCTCAAGTATGTGGTGGCGGTCACGGAGGGGCTCGCGCCCGTACTCATGATTCGCGGCACCGGCCAGGAGGTCATCACCAGGTAATTGACCGCCCTGTGATTGGGGTAGCTTGCGTGCTTGAGATAGGGACTCCAGATGGCGGTATATCCTATGGCAGGCCGGCCTGCCCACTCGGACGCCCCGCTCGCGTCCCGACCTTGGCGGGGGCAGTGCGTGCGCAGCTTGGTGGCGTCAGGTGATGCAGTTGTGCATTGTTCGTTGCCCTGTCTTGGGTTAGCATGTGTGGCTTGAAGCAGTGACTTCCCCTGTGCTGGGGTCATGCCGCGTGATGTGGCAGTGTTGTGCCGCAGGAAGCCACCTACTCAGTGTGTCTGCGCTCTTTCGCCCTTGCAATTGCTGTTTTTCTTCTTCGTTTGTCCACAGGTTTGGCTAGCTGCTGTCGTGCAGCAGCTGCTGCGCCGGCACGCCTGCAGCTGCTGGCTTTGTTGGGCGTTTGGTGCGTGACTAGGCACTGGACTGGTTGTATTGCGTGTACGGCTTGTCGCATCTACTTGCCATTGCAGTAAAGCATGGCACCACAGGCCGCAGTGCTCAGCAGCAGTGCTTGGCAGCCAAGCTCAGCAGCCATGCTCAGCAGCTGCAATGGCTCCTGCTCAGCGCACCAGGCACCAGTGAGCGCTGCTCAGCAGCATGCTCAGCAGATGCCGTGCTACTGTAGGAGCATCAAGCGCGCGGGTGCCGCGCCACGGGTGACAGAGCTTGTCTATTTTCCATTGGGTGTGTAGGTATAGGGTTGCTGATAGCACACGTGTGTCGCAGCCACTGGTCAGTTTACACGTGAGCGCTGGCAGCTGGCACGCTGCTGCCGCCACGCGCCTGTGCATGTCAAAATAACACACACAATTGCTCCACACGCTGCTGTCCACACATGCTGCTGTTCGCACTACTGTGGTGTTGTCGTTAGTGGTGCCATGCACACGCCTGCACTGCTTGTTGAAGTCCCCGCATTGTGTTACTTTGACAGCACACACAATCAGAACATCACGTGCGACCGTATGCAAGCGCAAGCACGCCTGGGCATTGCAGCTCAGCCAAGCACCCGCCCAGTGCCAATCCATGCATCCAGTGTACATTGCACGGCGCATGCAGATGGTATCACGTGCACCACCAAGGGCGCGAGAGGGCCCTGTGTGTGGGTATAGTAGCATGCGCTATCGCACACCCAGCTGCTTTCGGAACCGCACACCCCAACCAACCATGGAAGCGCACATGCTGAGCGAAAAGTGTGTCGAGAACGCATAGCAAGCCTGCGGTTAGCACCGCACCCTGCACCATAGACCGCCTGTGCCAGCTAGAGTAACAGGAACCACGCCCCACCATACAAGCCTGCCGAGAGTATGCCTGCCTGCCGCGCAGTACAATGAGCATCCCAGAGACTGCCTGCGGTTAGCACTGCGCCCTGCACCATTGACCGCCTGCGCCCGCTAGAGTAACAGGAACCATGGACACCATACAAGCCTGCCGAGAGTATGCCTGGCGCACAGTACAATTGAGCATCCCACATACTGCCGCTCGCCCCCCCCCCACACACGCATCCTGTGCGCCACGCCACAGCACTTGCTCCGCATGTCCCTCCCAAGTTCATGGCGAAATCTCAACAATGGTCGACGGAGACCTGGCGTCTGGCTCGCCGCCAGCCGCGCCCGCCGCCCCGAAGCTCACGGCGAAATCTCAACAATGGTCGACAGAGACCCGGCGTCTGGCTTGTCGTCGTCCGCACCCCCCGCCTCCGCCTCTGGCGCCGCTCCCCCCGCCATTGCACCCGCCGCGGCGCCATCTGCAGGGCCATTGTAGGCGCCAAATGGCGACCTGTCCATCACCATGGGAGATGCCTCCGGCGCCTCTCCGTGCAGCTGCGGCTGCTCCTGCGGCTGCTCCTGCTGCGGCTCCGGCTGCTCGCCCGGCTGCTGCGCCGCCTCCTGCTGCTGCGCCAGCCCCTGCCCCTCCGCCTGTGCCGGCTTCTCCTGCTGCTGCTCCCGCGCCGCCGGCTGCTTGGGCGCTGCCGACTGCCCCTTGGGCGCTGCCGACGGCCCCTTCTGCTGCGCCTTTGCCTGCGGCGCCTTCCCCTTCCCCCCCGCATCCTTCGACGAGCGCCCATAGCGACTGCCAGACGCCGCCGCGCTCGCAGCCTTCCGTCCCGCTGCCTCCTTGCCACGCGCGGCCGCAGCCGAGCTGTCGGTGGCGGGCGCGGCCTGATCTGGGCATGGCACAAACTGCACGCGGATGTCGCGGCCCTCAAAGATGAGGCACTCCGGCTTGTGTGGCGGCACGGTGACCTGCTTGGGGCGTTTCTTGTCCATTTCGTCCACAAGGTCCACCAGGGCCTGCGCCGCCGCGTGGGCGTCCTGCGGCAGGCCAGAACCGCCACACAGCGCACACGAGGGTTGGCTGTGGTGTCAGCTCCAGCATGCATGCACGGCGGTGAAGGAGCATGTGCATAATGCAGTCGTCATGCACAGGCCGCCAGCCGCTCAGGTGCGGCACCTGCATTACACCCTAACGCTGGGCTGGTGCTGCTGTGCTGCTGCCGCGCACACAATGCTGCACGCACGCAAGCAACATGGCGCGCGCATGTCGAATATGCCGCAGGGGCATGCTGAGCAGCAGGCACACTCGCTCACACGCGTTGTGCCAGGTCACACTTGAGGCGCGCAGGTGAAACAGCAACTCACCCTGAACTCGACGCTGAAGGCCATGAACTTGGTGGGGTGCGCGGAGAACCTGAGAGTGCGCGCCACATCGGCCCCGAAGCGCTGGTACACCGCCTGCAACAACGTCACGCACCATCAGTGCCACAGCAGCGGTGCTCAGCGCATGCGACAGTGGTGATTAAATGCAGTGCCGCGCTTACCCACAGCGCCAGCGGGTGGACTTGCTCCGCGCTGAGACAGCATGAGGTGTACACTAGGCCACTGCCGCAGCGGCGGCACCACCAATATGAGATGTGCAGCGGGCAGCGGCAACGCGCGATACCAGTGAGCTGCGCACCCGCCGCTGGACACAAGCATCATCCCTGGTTGATTGATCACCGCTGCGCCGGGAGCGTCGCTCAGCAGCAGTACCGCTTGCGGTGCTCAGCAGTGTTTGCAAGTCGTAAGCAGCAGCAGCAGCACCAGTGTTTGCAGCGCTCAGCAGCAGCACTAACGCTTGCAGTGCTCAGCTGCAGCGGCAGTGTTTGAAGCGCTCTGCAGCAGCACCAGCACTTCACAGTGCTTGCAGTGCTCAGCAACAGCAGTGTTTGCAGCGGTGCGCAGCAGCACCAGCACTTCACAGCGCTTGAGGTGCTCAGCAGCAGCAGTGCTCAGCAGCAGCAGTGCTCAGCAGCAGCAGCAGCGCTCACATCGTGCATGCTGGGCGGTGAGGGCTCCGGCAGGTCCCCGCAGAAGCCCAGCACGGGCGAGGGGGAGAAGTTGCTGACGTACACGGGCCGCACCGCGTGGTCGGGCCCCTTCCCGCCTGCAGCCCTGAAGGTGGCACCCCTTGTCTTCATCCACAGCAGCTCCGCCATCACAAAGCTGCGGCGCGGCAATAGAATAACACCAGAGCGGCACACAGCAGCGAGCGGTAAGGTACTACGCGTCGCCCAACTGTAACTGTGAACGTGCTGGTGTGGACGCTGCAGGTGGTGCTGCGCAGACCGCACAGGCGCTGCCAAGCATGTGCAAGCGCGTCTGCAATTACACAAGCCACCACCGGCGCCAGCACGTGCCACTGCCACCGCACTGCCAGGCGCCGCCGCATGCACGGGCCCGCTGCTGACCTGCCGACGGAGACGAGCGCCACGATCCGCGAGCGCGCGCTTGAGTAGATCTCCACGGCCAGCGGCTTGACGCTCTGCCCGCAGCGCGACTTGATGAAGCCCACCACCTGCTTCTTCTCGGCTCTCAAGGGAAGGCCCACCAGGGCCACCACGGGCAGCCGCGGCTGCAGCGGCGCCTTGTCCACCCCGGCGCGCCCCTTGCGCTGGCGCCCGCCCTGCGGGTTGTGCAGGAGCAGCTGCAGGTGGTCCTGCTGCAGCTGCTGCTGCGGGTCCTGCATGAGGGCAGGCGCCGACAGAGACCCCATGCCCGAAGGCCCAGACCTGGCGCGCCGCGCGGGCGCCGCCGCCTTCTTTGCCTTCTCCTGTACGCGCTCCCCCGCAGACGCAGACGCTGCGCGCCGCATCGACGACGCCTCCCCCCGCGAAGAGACGGCAGCCAGCTGCGCAAAGTTGTGAGGCTCCCCCCGCGAAGAGACAGCAGCCAGCTGCGCAAAGTTGTGAGGCTGCTGCGCCCGCGGCGGCGACCGCCCCCAGGAATGCGACCCAGGGGCGCGCTTTGCCTCCTCCGCCGGGCGCCTCGCCTCCGCCGCATAGCGCTTGGGCTCGTGAGAGCGCTCGCGGGAACGAGAGCGCCGCCGCTTGTCCCTCTGCTCGTGGCGGCTCTCCTCCCTGCGCTCCTCCCTGCGCGGCAGCGGCGCCGGCGGTGCCGCGGCGCGGCGCGGCGGCGACGGCGGCGCGGGGGACCTGCGCCTCCACACGCGCTCCTCTTGCTCGTAGCGGCGCGGCGGCGGAGCCTGCGGCGGCTCACGCTCACGCACACGCTCGCGCTCACGCTCATGCTCGCGCTCGCGCGGCCGCCACGCGCCCCCTCCCTCCGCCTCGTAGCGGCTCGCCCACTGCTGCTGCTGCTGGTGGTGCTGCTGCGAGGGGGGTGAGCGTGGCCGCTCGCGCCCCCGCTCACGCTCACGCTCACGCTCCCGCTCCCACTCCCGCTCCCGCTCACGTTCCCGCTCCTTTTCGCGCTCCCGGTCGCGCTCCCGGTCGCGCCACACACGCCCATCCTCCTCGTACCTCCTTGGCGGCTCCGGCAGGGGCTGTGCAGGCGCGGGCGCTGCGCGGTACTGCAGCGGCGGCGGCGACGGCTGAGAGTGTGACAGGGTCCCCCACGACACATGCCCCTGCGCCTGCGCCTGCAGCGGCTGCGGCGGCGAGTAGGCGCGCGGCGGCGCGTACTGGCGCGGCGGCGGCGACGGCGACCGAGAGCGCGCGCGCCACACCATGGGCTGGTCCAGGTGCGGCAGCAGCAGCGGCGGCGACGGCTGAGAGTGTGACAGGGTCCCCCACGACACATG
>JAULBY010034182.1:0-14885 GCA_032358315.1 Ophiocytium majus | reverse complement strand
TAGCGAAAAAGCTGGCAATGCTCAGTACTCTAAGGGAAGCCTGGCATGTTGCCAGAGCACTACTCTAACGGATTACAACCCCATGTCCCAGGGGACCTGCTCCCACCCCCCAGTTCCCGGAACACCATGATCATACATGTACTCGACTTTCACAAGCATGGTCATAAAAGTAGCATGCTTGACTCGGGGAATGAATGCAGTGTTGTGAGTTCATACATGTTAATCATGATCATGCGCACGCTCGAGTGGTCGCATTCATTTCACATCTGCAAAGACGGTTGCCATGCAGCACTGTGCTTGAACTGTGCGCTGCGGCGCAGGAACGCCATTGCCGCCCCCCTCCCTCCCGCGCTGGCAAACCACTTTGTGTTGCATGTCTGTGCACGTCAAGCTCGGTTTGCTCTGCAAATAAATATGGCGGTTCTATGCAGCAGCAGCGGCAGCTGACTTGGCCGACTGCCAGCCAGCCAAGCCAGTCGGCCAAGCACAGAGGGTTTTGTGTGTTGGGCGCTTTTCGGCCACCGAGCAGCGCTGCTCAGCAGCATCCAATGACTCAGTTGCCCGCCGGTGCAGCATCCATGTGCGCCAAGTACCAAGTACAAGTTCGAGTAGTGCTCTGGCAACATGCCAGGCTTCCCTTGGAGTACTGAGCATTGCCAGCTTTTTCGCTACCTGTCTGACTTTCTCGCACGGTGTGCAAAGGGCTTTTCGCGCCCTGAGCGGAGTTTATAAAAGTACAATCACATGATTGGTGTCCCCGATACGCCAGGTACCAAGTCTACATTGCATTTTACTGATATTTTACTACTGGTAGATTTTCACTTTTGACAAAATGTACGGGAAGGTCTGGTGCCTTGCCAGGGGCATTCACAAGTTTGCAATTGCTGCTGAGCACTGCACTGCATACAGTCACCAGCGCCGTTTCACATGTACTTTTATTAAACTCCGCTGGTGTACTACTACTAGTAGTAGCGGCTGTGTGATGGAGCATGCACATGAAGGCAGGGACGCTCTACCGTCTCTGCAGCGGCAGTGCGCGTGGCCAGCAGTGCTGCCACCTGCAGTGGGCCACCTATGCCAGCGGTGCACCATGGCTACCACCAACACGTTCCCGCACTGGGAGTCAACGCTTGTTTGCACATGCAGTGCTTTGTCCACCAGTTAAGCGGCATGCACTGTGCTTTCCGCCCACTAATAAGTGGGTATTAGTAATACAATAACGTGTGTTAAAACCCTTGTTGAACGCACAGCCTGGCGGCAGTGCAGTGCGCAGTGGCTGGCGGCTGCGCCACGAAAGTGGAAGCAGGCAGGTTGGCATCAAATGGACTGGACACCTGGGCGTGCTGCAGTGGACACGATAGAATAACTGCGAACAGCTATAGCTGCGCTTTTGCACACTTGCAGTGCACTGCTTGGAACCTACTGTAGCCGGACATTTGCCATGGCCACCAGTGGGCGTGCTGGCATGCTTGACATGAGCTCTTGCACGCGTGCAAGTGCAAAATAAAACTGTTGTAGCGTCAGGAGCCGGCGTCATCACAGGTCATGCTCCTTGCAATCGCGCACACCCTGTGCACAGGGCTTTCCAGACCCCAAGCAAAGACTGATCTCATAACAAACTTCCGAAGCATGTGTGCTAAACCGGCATACCGCACCGATGGTTCTAGGCATGCATGGCTGCGCTACCAGCGGCAGTGGCTGCAGCAGAAGCATTCATAGCTTGGCAGTGCTCAGCAGCATCAGCAACAGCAGCAAGCAGCAGGAGCAGCAGCAGCCACCAACCACAGCCGCCCACAGTGATGCCCACCCCACGCAGAGAGAGAGTATTCCAGCCTTCATGTCCTAACCAGACTACTCCTGTGCCGCCGTAAAAATTGCTGCGCACCCGTGCAAGGCTGTGTCACACGAAAACGCGCCGTCACCACCACGGCGGGCGGGAATGCACGCACCCCGGCTGTGATTGCCCCCCCCCCCCCCCCCCCTCAAAAACACCCAGCGGCCAACGACAAACAGAGGGCAGCGGAGGGTGCTAGGTGGGGCCGGAAATGCCTCACTGGCCCCCCCGTAGCTCGGCCGGTTTTGCGCCAAACACACAGGGCAAAAAGCTCACGGGCACTTGCTGCACACACATAGGACCTGTACATGCGGCGCAGCCCCCCCGCCCCCCGCCCCCTGCCGCAGTGGCGCCGGTGCTGCTGAGCAGTGCCGCTGTGCCGGACCTCCTGCTGCTGCTAGCACAGCCGCTGGCGGAGCTCCTGCCGGAGCTCCTGCTGCTGCTGAGCACTGCCCTGTCAGAGCTCCTGCCGCTGCTGAGCACTGCCGCTGCCAGAGATCCTGCTGTTGCTGAGCACTGCCGCTGCCGGAGCTCCTGCTGCTGCTGAGCACTGCCGCTGCCGAAGCTCCTGCTGCTGCTGAGCAGCAGCTGCTCAGCACTAGCAGAGCGGGGAGCAGTGCGTGGCGGCCAGCTGCTACGGGCAGCTGCCGGGCGGGCAGGCTCGCTGAGCCCAGCTGTTGTTGAAGTTGATGGTATTGTTGAGGTTACACAACTTCAACAGTGAAATCTAGTCCTCCTTGGGCGCCTGCGCGGGCCGCCGGGACTGCTGCACAAAGCGCTTGACAGCCTCCTGCGTGCGCAAGTACAGGAAGAGCACAACACCAACAGTAGGGGTTGGTGAGACGGCCAGGCCGTATATTGACAGAGACAGAGGGTAATGCGTGCGCAAAATAATGGACTCAGAGAAGAGGCGCAGGTCAGTGGAGGGTGGGCCTGCTCTGCGCAAAGCTTAAGTTGAAGTTTGTGTGTGAGTCAAAGAGATGTAAGGGCATGTGCGCGCCAGTAAAAACTCTGGATGGCTTAGTCGGGCGGGAAGAGAGCGCTCAGCAGCGAGACATGCTTTTGTACGTGCACGCAAGTTTCAACGGCGGGCTTAGCGCCAGGTGCCGCCGCCAGGAGAGCAGAGGGCCAGTGCTAAGTCACTACTGCACACTAGCTCAGAAACGCTGCAGCTAGTGTGCACTAGACAGCTTATCACGCCAGCGCGGTGCGCGAGTGGTCACAGCGTACAGCCCATCGTTTTACTGCGCCTGCCGCATAGCTAGTGCCCCCACTTGTAGTTGGATGTTTATGTTAAAGTCTACGTTTGTGCACTCACCCTGTGCACTCACTGCTCAATGAGGTCGCTCCTCAATACTTGAAGAAGAAGTCTGATGTTGAAGTTTGATATTGAACTTGAGATGCGTGCACCCACCCTGTACTGCTCAACGGTGCGCGTGACAAGCGACGCCGGGCCGAGGTCGCTCCTCAACACTTGTACTTGAAGTTCATGTTGAAGTTTGATGTTGAAGTTGACATGTGTGCACTCACCCGGTACTGCTCGATGGTGCGCGTGACGCGTGACGCGGGGCCCAGGTCGCTCCTCGATTGGAATACTTTCACAATGTCCCACACGCTCGTGTGGAAGGTCAGGTTGTCGTAGAACTCGGGGGCGAGGCGCCGCACGTCCGGCAGCTTCGTCCACGGCACCTGGGGGAGCAGTACAAAAAGTCATACACAAACTGTCCACGTGAGTTGCGTACAAAGGACACACTGATAGTGCACGTGGCAGCTTTGTCCAGTGCACCTGGTGGTACGTGAAGTCATAGACAAACTGTTCACATGAGTTCCATACAATGTTTCTGACAGCTTTCCAGCTGGCAGCCGCACGTCCACGGCATGCCAGCTGCCCCCCAAGGTGCATATGTATACCACCGGTACATATACTTCAGAAGTATATATGTGCTTGAAGCACATACCTCTGGAAAAGAATACACACCATGAGGCGCTGCGTCTCAACTGCCCATGTGAAGGGGTGCCGCAAAACTCGG
Organism: Ophiocytium majus; assembly: GCA_032358315.1. NCBI lineage: Eukaryota > Xanthophyceae > Mischococcales > Ophiocytiaceae > Ophiocytium > Ophiocytium majus. Next base: position 11,021 of record JAULBY010034182.1, on the reverse strand, counting down.
AACACACTGTGACTTGCAGCGGCAGCTAGTGCAGCACCCTCACACAGTGACACCCTCACAAGGTGCTGCCTACTGTGGCAGCACCATAGTACACAGTGCACACGCAACAGCGCCCCTGAGGCATCCAGCGTGTATGTTGTTTAACACAACAGCAGCGCCCTTGCACCATCGCCAGCTGCGCTGTGCAAGGCGTGCGCACAACTTCGTACGTTGCGCCGAGCATGTGCCCCAGAGTACCAGTTCACTGAACATGAATGTACTTCAAGTACATGTTTCTAGAGGGTTCGCTACAACTGGCGTACGCTCGTACAGAAAACTTATATATATGATATGGTGTACTTTGTACTACAGTAGTACATGCGTTGTGGCGAGTAGAATATTGACTACAGTAGTACATGCATTGTGGCGAGTAGAGTATTGACTACGGTAGTACATGCGTAGAGTATTGACTACAGTAGTACATGCGTTGTGGCGAGTAGAATATTGACATCTCCCAGCTGCTAGGCCCGCATTACATTGCTGCAGCATGTTGTATCTGTTGAGTGCATCATATGGCGACACCCTACCACGTGCTTCACACACCCAAGCAGCGCTACCCTGCCACGACTGACCAGCTACGCAACCTCCACTCGTGCAACTTCAACTGTTGCCGTTGCTGTACGTGGCTCCTCTCCATCACAGCTTGTGAGTGTTGTCATGATGTGTGCTGTTTATGAAACATGTACACGCGCCTGCTGCAGCAGCACTACCACACCTCAGTGCTTCTCTACTGCACCACACCGCGTGTACGGCGCTGTCACTTATGCTCTCGACCTCAAAATTGTAACACATTGCTGGCACATGCAAGTGATACTTGCGCCTAGAGCACTACACCTACATTCATGACTTCAAACATCCCTTCGTGCCCTACAATGGGTACACGCAAAGGGCTTTCCGCGCCCTAAGCGGAGTTTAATAAAAGTACACGCAGCACCAGTCACTTTCGGTGTCTTCGCAGCAGCAACCCCGCTCTTGCTCGCACTGCACTGCCACTCATAACGAAGTATTAGACCCCCTACACTCATAAGGTCCCCGCCCCAAAAAGAACTCCCCAGGGCACAACCGGGGAATCTAATACTCCAATACCTACAGTACACTATTTGCAACCTACAACTTCATTCGCCGCCACCACATCCATTTTGCTCGGTGCTGCACTTTGTGTTGGAATATTACCTTTCTTACAGATCCCTTTGCAACACGACTCGGTGCGCACCCCCACCCACACACTCAAACATACAAACTTGCCGCGCGCAAGCGTGCACACGTGATTTTTGCTGCTGCTCTAAGTCAGCCCTTGCACTGACAGTTACACACCGTTTGACAGTCACACACCATGCTCAATGTGCCGTCCAACCCTGGGAGGGGGTCTAGTACATAAACAGCTACTGGGGGGTCAACACAATACATGCTCTGAAGTATGACAGTTACATGTGCCATGGGTTGCGAAAGTTACACAATAATACTAGGTGTCTAGCCGGCGTTAGCCCTGACAGTTGAGCAGATCAGCCTATGGCATTACCTTATAAAAAACCGGGCGGTCTGCTATGGCATTACCTTGTAAAAAACCCGCCCGGCTACACCTGAGTACCTCCCACTTTACACCGCACCGGCGGTTTCCATGTTACAATTTTACCAAAAAGTGCATTATTGCGTGCCAGTTTCACTACAGGTACGCCGTCCCATGGCAGTCACAAAAACCCAACCACCTTTTGCGAAGTCATTGTGGTAGCCCACATGCAACACCATGGATCCCAGCCCTGCCAATTACGCTACAGCTGCGGTTAAGGAGCAGTTACCAAATACACACCCTCGCCTTGCAGAGGTCGTGGTGCTTATTGTGGTAGCCCACATTCAATGATGGGCTCAAGGCCTGCCAGTTACGCTACAGTTACAACTGACTCCTGGGCAGCTACCAAAAAACACACCCTCACCTTGCAGAGGTCGTGGTGCTCATTGTGGTAGCCCACATTCAAAATGATGGGGTTCAGGCGCCCGTAGTACGAGAAGGTCTCCTGCGGGTCCCCCTGCTTATTGTGCACGCCCGGCCGCAGCGTGTAGTGCTCCTGGATGAAGTGCGCCGCGCACGGGTGCATGCCAAAGGCAAAGAACGTGCACGCAAACATGTACGCCAGCGACGCCCACCCAAACGCCAGGTAGTACACCAAGTCCACGGCAATCTGGAACACCACGTTGATCACCTCCCACTTGGTCGCCATCTGTGCTCAGCGGGGGGGGGCGCAGCAGACAGGGTCACACACACAGAGACACAGCATGGTTCATGGCTGTGAGCCCCCAACACAAACCAAAAGTGCAAGACACGGCATAGCCCCCAACACACATCGCAGAAACGCACAGGATGGTCTGTGGCTGTGAGACCTCAGCAGTGAGCTGGTGTGTGCACTTGAGGGCAGGTATGGCACCCCCAGCGCACGACACGCCGCGGTAAAAAAAACGGGCTGAGAAACATAGGTGCTGGGCCATGTTTGCAGTACGTAGGTGCCCCGCTCCACTCGCCAGCGCACAGCACAGCTGCGGCGGTTGGCGACTGGTGGCCTGCGGTGGCAGTGTCAAAACTCACACGCAACAATTTGACTAGCGTACGCGAGCAGCGGCCTGTCAGGCAGCAGCAGTGAAGCTGTGGCCTGCAAGGGCCACTGCCTCACTGCTGCCAGCAGGAATAAACCTGGCACTGCTGCCACACCCCTGCTCCAGTGACGCTGCAGGCTGTGGCGCAATGCTTCGCCAGCGTAGCTCCAGCCCAGGCGCTGTCAGGCCCTGGCGGTCACCGAAAAGCGCGGCTGCTGCTGCTGCTGCTGCTCACTCACCCAATGGCAGCCGCCACCACCTGCACATGTGGCATCCTCTGCTGAGCACTGACACAACTGCTTTGCTGCCACAAGGCATGTGCTTACCGCACATGTCGTGCACTGCGCAGCCGGGTGCCTAAGCGAGAAGAGGAGGCAGTTACCTACGCAACAAGCGGTAGCGTTTGCCGCATTGCGCTCAGCGGCAGGGGCACTCGCCTCCTTGATGGACCACCCCACCGGCCGCAGGCCGTAGCTGAACATGTACATGCTCTTCCAGATGAACTTTCTCAAGTTCGAGCGGCCCACAGCGTTGATCTCCGCGTAGGGAGCCAGGTCCAGATCCCTCCCGATGACTCCCAGGTACGAGTGGTGCTCCTGGTGGTGGCGGATGAAGCTGCGGGGGCGGTGGTGGCGGGTAACAAGGGCATGAGTCAGCGTTGCCGCGGGTTGTCAGTGGCGGGGGCAGGGGGGGGGGGCGTGGAGCAGTGCATAGAAGGCGGTTTGCGGGTGCTGGGCTTCGGAAGAAACGTTTCGCTGCTGCACCAGTGGGGTTCGGAATCGCGCGCGGTGCGGTGCGGAGAATGCCCTCGCGAATGCAAGCGCGCGCTGCTGTGCTGCTGCAAGCGTCTCTGATGGCTGCTGGCGGTGGCGACGCGGGCAAAGTGGCGGCTGTGGTGTGTTGTGATGGAGCAACTGGAGCAACTGAGCCTGGTGTGTCAGCTCACCTCATGGCGGCGGGCACCGCCAAGGGCAGGTTGGCCATCATGGCGACGGCCCGATTGCCGTTGGTGGTTGCGGCGGTGAGGTCGTGGGAGCACTCGTGGATGACCATGGCGCAGGCGTGGTTGATGGGGGTGCCGACGAGGTACATCACCAAGAACATGGCCCAGAGGGGAAGGGTGTCGTGGTGAAGCCCTATGTACGCCGCAATAACCAGGTTTACCGCCACTATGCTGCCCGTGATCCACTTGGTCTTCCACTCGTAGCCAAAGAGCTCCTTGATTTCGGGGTGCGCCGCAAGGATGTCGCGCTTGCGCCCGGGGTGCGCGTGCATGGTGTCGGACGGGTGGTAGGCAGGAGGGCCGTCATCAGCCTCCGGCGCCGCTGCTGCCGCTGCTGCTTTCAGCTCGACCACCTGCGCGACGGGGGGGGGGCGCGAAGAAGGTGAGAACGGGACCAGCATGACGGGAAGCCAGCTAGCAGCTGGCATGGGGATGCCGGGGGGGGGCGGGCGGCAGCTTGCACAGCCCTGGCAAGCGTCGCGCCTCCCTTCATAGGCAGCAGCACCCATTAGCAGCAGCGTCACCGAGGTTTTTGCGGTTGGCGCGGAGAAAACAGCGCGGGGCCGCGCCAGTGTGCACTCACATCATCAGGAGGCATGTCCGCTGTGTCGCTCTTGGAGGCATGCATGTTGGGGGCCATGGTTTGCCCCTGCTGCCCAGCGCTCCCGCCTGCTGCGTGCTCTGCACCCTGCCGCTGCTGCGCACGCCAAGCCAGGTGCCTAAAAACGCAGTCACAGGACGTCTGCGGGGACCCGAAAGAGAGAAGGTTGTTAGCGTACAGATGTATACATGTACACAATTCACAGCAGCAGCAGAGCGCGCGCGCGCGCGCGCGCAAGCTGCATTCAGCGCTCTCTCTGTGGGAGCAAAACTCCCGTTGGCCTGCCCCTCTTGCAGCGAGGATGGCGTCGCCAGCGGTGTCAAGGCACCGACGCGCAGCTCACCACCAGCTCCAGCTTCTGGCGGCGGCCGCCCTTGTGCTGGCATGGTGCTCCCCCGCTGCCCGCGCACTGACGACGTGCACCAGCAGCAACTTGGGCGGCAGCGCAGCCGCTGCCGCCCAAGGCGCCTCTGCGCCGGCGTTCGCTCATGGGGCCGTACGCAGGCGCCGCCAACGCCATTGCCAGTGCTTCATGCGGGTGGAGGAGACGGCTGAGGCTCGCCATGCCCGGCTGCAGCAGCAGCAGCAGAAGAAGCAGCAGCAGCAGCAGAAGGGCAACATGCGTGCTGTCAACCGGGCGGTGCGGGTACTGAACCAGCTGGCGTCTCTGGGAGACATCTTTGGGCAGGTGTCGGAGAGGGGTGGCAGGAGTGTAGCGCACCAGCAGCAGCAGCAGCACCTGCACGAGCAGGATCCAGGCGTGTCACTCGGCGACGACGGAGACGTCGTGGCAACAGTTCCTCCTGCTGCTGCCGTTTCCAGCAGCAGCCCACCACACGGCGCAGCACAGAGTGCACCACCAGCAGAGGCAGCAGCGGCGCTCGAACACACCGCCACCACCACGGAATCACTCGTGCCGCCAGCACCGCCACAAGCAGCCGCAGAGGAGCAGCAGGCGGGTTGTGAGCCGGTCACGCCTGAGCGCCTGAAACGGGTCGCCACCCGCGCCCGCGTGTCTTGTGCCACCCTGGTGGAGGGCCCGTTCTCGTGCCTGGACGCCTACATGCGCACCCCCGTGGACCAGTACGCAACCCTGGACGACAGGCTCATCACCCGGCTCGGAGCCGACACCTTCCGGCTCGCGGTGCCCCTCGGGCAGATGGTGGGGCTGGATCTAACCCCCACCATCGACATCAAAGTTGACGCATCGGGGGTGAGGGCTCGGCGTGTGCTGCGCATGCGCTCCCTGGGGACGACGCTGTATGGTGCGGGCGGCGCGACCGTGCTCAGCAGCAGCTCTGGGCGCTCCGAAACCGCCGCCGAAACTGCCGCTGAAACTGCCGCTGCTCAGCAGCAGGAGGAGCTCGAAAACGCGGCTGCTGAGCAGGGCAGTGCTCAGCAGCAGGAGGGAGGTGCTGAGCATGGCGGTGCTCAGCAGCAGCAGGAAGCGTTTCCTGAGGAACGTGCTCAGCAGCAGCAGGAAGCGTTTCCTGAAGAAGGCGCCAAGCAGCAGCAGGAGGGAGGTGCTCAGCAGGGCAGTGCTCAGCAGCAGCAGGCGCGGTGGGCTGCTCAGCAGTGGGGCAGCAGGTTTGCTGCGCAGCGGGAGGCGGGGCTGGAGAGGAGGAGGCGCGCGCGGCGCGGCGCACGCATCACTGCGGGGCGGCCGGAGTACTTTGAAGTGAGCTTTGACGCACACGTGCGCTGGGCGGATGGTGTGCGGCGGGGACTGGCGTCCGATGGGGCGTTCCTGGGACTGGCGCCGCGCGACGGTGAGTTGTTGTGAAGTGGTGAACTGTGAGTTGCTGAACTGTAAGCAGGTGGTGTGAGGCGCGGGCTCGCGTCTGCTTGAGCGTTCCTGAGTTGGTGAACTGTGAGCGGATTTTGGCGTTGGGCGCGGGCCCGCGTTTGTGAAAAATACATGTACGCCGAAGTGCCTCAAAATACATGTACTTTTTGAAGCATTGTGCAGTCCCTAACTTCCTCCCCCTATAGGGAACTGGGGTGGCAACCGTAATTGCCTGCGCCCTTTGAACTGGAGCTCACTGAACAGTCCAAGCTGTGCCGCAATTAGGCACTGGCATCCATTTTTCAGAGGAGGACTGCAATATTTTGGTAGAAATAACACAGCAACCCCATCAGAGGAAGGAGTAAGTTTGCTGCAGCGGGCGCTATATTGTTGCACCCGGGGGTGTTGCAGCTGTGGGCAAGGCAGGCGCCTGCCACTAGTAAACAGTGTGTTTGTGGCCTACCCCCCCAGTCAGCTACCTCAAGTGGTCGAAGTACTTTTACTTGGACTCCGCGTATGGGCGCGGAAAGCCCTGTGCACATGGCTTGTGTGAGACTGGAAAAAGCATGTTAAAAAATGATGATCCCTGCTGCTAGCTAACAAGATGGCAATGCGTAGCACTATACACTCGTTTGTGTAAGCACCATAGCTAGTACCCTGCCATGCGTGCGCTCAAAAGCGGCATGTGCGGTGGGGTGTGCATGGCGTTGGTGCGGATCCCACTGATGCACATCAGTATGTGCGGCCCCTTGTCGTGTGTGAAGTGCTGCTGGTGCACGTGGCAGTAAATGGGTGAGCACAGTGCGGGATGTGTACTCCAATTAGAAGTATGTACTTTTGCTGAAGTACCGTATACATACACCACGTACTTGTATGTATACGCATGTATGTTCATGTGCACACTGCGTACCGCATGTACGGCGCACATGCTTCCAAGTACTACAGTACGTGTCTCCATATATGAAATCTACTGGAGTATACGCACACCGTGCATATACTAAAAGGACTTCACAATGTATGCACACATGTATGTGTGTACATACATATTTCAGTACCTATGCACATCCTGCATTGCCCATGAAATGCACAGGCCAAATTTTTACATAACGCAATTGAAGATAGCACAGTAGGCATATATGGTGTGTGCCTACTGTGCTTGATCAGCCCATGAATACTTCTGAAGTACAAAGTAGCATTCTTATTCTTTTACTATTTACAATAATTATAATAAATAAGTATTATGCTGTGCCATTTACTGTTGTCATGCATGTACCATGACATGAAACCACTGCCAGAGTAAGCACCCTGCTTGTTTGGTCCAAAATCTCCGGCCATGGACCGCAATCCGCCTAACACCACTGCTAATGTGCGCGCCTAGTAGTTGTGATACAAGTATTTGGCATGTGCTACAACCAGGCGACCATACTACCACTAGTATAATGCTTTGAAGTTCATCATTCCTGTACATGTATTTCTGAAGTATACTTTGAAGTATATAGCACTCAAAATCATAACTCGTGCGTTGTGGTGCAGACGACGTGTGCCTACCTTCTTGACTCTTGGGCCAATACCACAGCTCAGCACCCGCTGTGTGTGGTGCGCTGTGCAGCTGCACTATCGCCCCCCACACCAGTACTTATTGCACACCCACACGGGCAACGCATTAAAGACTCACACCGTTTATTGCACAGCAGTTGCTTATGGAACACTGGGCGTCTGGCATCTGCACGTAGTGTGCCTTGCGGCCGCCATTAACTATGATGGTGTTGTACCTGCATACCTGTGGTGTACTACTGGAAGTACTATGTATACACCTGTACATGTGTACATTTATACATACGCTACTCTTTGTTTTGTGTTTTGCATCAGAGTACCTAAGGCCAACGCATTATAGACCAACCACCTTACGTCCACCGCAGCATCCAACCACGCGCCACCCCCCCCCCCCCCCCTCTCCCCCTCCCCCCTCCCCCTGTTCTTCACAGTCCCCCCAGCAAGCGCCTGCACGCTGGCCTGCGGCCTCGACATTGAAGTTGCAGTTGTGCTCCCGCCGCCATTTGCCTCCGCGCTGCCACGAGGCGTGGTGGGCGGCGCCATGCGTGCGGTGCTGGGCGCGGCGCTGTCGTCACTGCTGCCGCTGCTGCTGTCGTACCTCGCGCGCGACTATGACCGCCGCCGCGGCAATGTTACGCTGAGCACAGACGCCGCCGCGGCTGCTCAGCAACAGAAAGGCACGGTGCTCAGCAGCAGCGGCGGTGCTGCTGCGTCGTACCTGGCGCGTGGCAAAGTTGCGCTGAGCACAGATGCCGCCACGGCTGCTCAGCAGCAGGAGGAGGGGGCGGTGCTCAGCAGCAGCAATGGTGCTCAGCAGGAGGTGCCGCAGGTGAAGGGTGTGCTGAGCAGCAGCGGTGGCGGCACTGCTGCTCAGCAGCAGGGGGTGGGGGCGGCCGGCGGCATGCAGCTGGAGCAGCTGGGCTACTCCGTGGACGACATGGACGTCACGGGGGAGCCCGACTTCAACTTTGAGGATATCAACTTCAATTCTGAGTTGAACTTCAACTCTGGAGGCGGCGAAACAGAGGCGCAGGAGCAGCGGCGGCGGCAGCTGGGCGATGGAGATCTGCTCGGGCTGGATGCTGCAGGGGACCTGGAGGCGTATGCAGATGAACTTGAAGTTGAAGTTACTGAAGATGACATCACCAGCTGATCTGGGCAGGAGTGTGGGGTTGTGAAGGTTGGAGGGGGGGGGGGGCACAGGGAGAAAGTTGTGCCATCATGCCAGCAAACTGCTGTGTGTGCTGAGCTACAAACAGGCACATGGACACTTCAGGGTGCGCACATGTGGGTATCACAGTTGAAGTTGGGTAGCACACTTGCAGTTGGAGGGCCAACTGTGTGTGCAAAGTTTTGGCGGCCCCAGCCTGTGGCCGCAGCGGCAACAACCGCCACGGCACCGGTGTGTGCCACGGCAACAGCGGTTGTGCCTCCGTGTTTGTATACGGCGTCGCAAGGTTGGCTGTGTACAGAAAAAAATTAGAGAGGGGGCGGGGTGGCATAGCTCAGGCCCTGTGTGTGCACCGCCTGTCATTTTGGGTAGGGCGTGCATTAGCACTAGCACATCACACAACGCCGGTGTCTCGCGGCAAGAGTGGCGCGCCGTTGGGAATGGTGACTCTCTTTACACCAGCTGTGTGTGTGCGTCTGCTGCTTGTGTGCATCTGCTGCTTGTGTGCTGCTGCTGCCCGTTGTCTGTGGTTCTACTTCATGTTGAAGTTCAAACAGAGCACTTGAAGTTGCCGCCGCCGTGCTCGCCCGTCGCGCCGCCTGCACACCTGCTAGCTGCATTGACAATTGGTGTCTATCAATATGCACTGGGTACCGGTATACTTCTTTTGGTGAAATGTTTTGGTGGCCGCAAAAGCAACTTGTCCCCCCCGTTATTGTTGCACTCTCAGCTTCTTCACGGACGTCAGTAGAAGTAGTTCAAGGGCATGGAGTGTGTTATCTACCATACTTCAGAAGTACAAGATAACTGTGCATGCTTGTACCACACGCATTGTGTACATACTGGCACTGTGCTCGCCATGCTCCACCTACTCTTTTACTTTAGTAAACGCCGCTTGGGGCGCGGAAAGCCCTGTGCACATGGTGTGCATGAATGGCAAAAGCATGAACAAGCGTGTTGTTCGTTCCCTGTTGCTAGCCGACGAGGTCGCGATGCTCAGCACTATGCACCCAATTGTACTACTTCAACTTGAAGTGTGTCACGTAGCTGCAGTGTTGCATTTGCAGGCACACTTTTTACGCCCCACCACAGAACGCGAACTGAGGCCACGTGAATGGGCAGCGGAAAGCAGACATGTGTCGCGCACCTGATGTGTGTGTGGGAAGCGTTCCCAAACCGTGTTGAAATTGACAGGAACGCAGTGCACATGCATGTAATTCTTGAAAGAAACGATGCTTCCACTGTGTACAGAACAGCGCAACTGGCACTGCCGAGGCAGCAGTGATCTGCTGCAGTACCAGCCTTGCCCCCCCCCCCCTGCCCCCCCTCTTCCCCCTCACCCCCCATCCTCCCCCCCCTGCTGCTGCTGCTGCTGCTGGCCGCGAGCTCTGCTGCTGAGTGCTGCAGTCGCTGGCCGGTCCCTGCAGAAACGCTCAAGCCGCCGCGCGTTCCAACCACAGACCAACACAACGCACTTTGCCACATGGCACATGCACAGCGTGCAGAGCAGCAGCGGCGCCGCGCTGCCACTGGACTGCTGCTGAGCACCTGCCGCTGGCGCTGCACTGCCGCTGAACTGCTGCTGCTGAGCACGGCTGCGCACGGCTGGTGCGCCCACCCTCCAGTGCTGCTGAGCACCACCAACTTCACCTTCAACTTCAACTTCAGCAACTTCACCTTCCCAGGGCTCTCCTCTGCTGAGCACGGACTGCAGCCCACCGCCTCACGCGGCAGCAACCATCGGCGGCTGCGCCTCCGTGCCCGCCAACGGCTGCACCGCCGCCTGCACATCCCCCCCTCCCCCGCCACCTGTCAGCGCCTCAGTGGCCGGCCTGAACGCCCCGCTGGGACGCTTCTCAATCGGCGGCAGCGACGCCCGCGGCTTCTCCCCCGAGTTGCGCCTCTTCTCCCCATTTTCGCCCCCCTTCTCGCCATTTTCGCCCCCCTTCTCGCCATTTTCGCCCCTCTTTTCGCCATTTTCGCCCCCCTCGTCCCCCCGGGGGGCGGGCGCCGCCGCAGCAGTGTCCCGCGAGGCCCTTCGCTCCCGCGCCGCCGCCGCCGCCGCGCAGTCTTCGCTCGTGGCAAACACAATGCTCTTGTGCCGCCCGGCGCTGCCGCTGGCCGGTGCCACCCCCGCGCTGCAGCGCCGCCCACCAAGCTGCAGGCCAGCAGGAGGCACGCCCCCCCCCCCGCCGCCGCCGCCGCCGCATCGTCGCCGTTGTTGTTGGCGTCCACGGTCATGCGGCGGGAAGGCGTGCGGCGGCCGAAGATGCTGGACTTG